>CAMRHE010000055.1:0-235000 GCA_947044405.1 Leptodactylus fallax
ATTGTACAATTTTCCAATATACTTTATCAATTCCTCACGGTTTTCTAGATCTCTGCTTGCTGTCATTCATTCTGCTTATGTTAAGTGGATAAAAATCATTCCATGGTCATGTGATGTGCACACAGGTGCACAGCTCGTTACCAGGCAGATGTCTAATTACTGTGCTGTGACTAACGAGCTGTGCACCTGTGTGTACATCACATGACCATGGACTGATAGATATCCACTGGGAGCAAGCAGAATGAATGAAAAGATCTAGAGAACCATGAGGAATTGATACAGAAATTCTATTTGAAAATTGTACAACTTTTTATTAATTAAACAATAACATTGGTCTCTCAGTATTGGTCTGAAGTGGACAACCCCTTTACGTTATAAAGGCTCAGGCTCATCTCCACACTGGGCCATATAAATGGACTGTTAGGGCTTATTCAAACGAGTAAGGTAATGAACTTATTCACGTGGCCATTAAAAAACTCATGGATGTCAATAGGTCTATTCACATTGAAGGGCTAAGGCTAGATTCACACGAGAGAGGGACTCTGCACCATAGAGAACTATAATGCAAGAGGTCCCGCTCCCGGCATGAAGTTCAGGCCAATAAATCCAGCGAACACACGGAAAGATTTTCATGGGTGAAACTCGGTCAAGCGAATCTAGCCTTATGATGTTAAAACAAAGAAGAATGTGGCATATTAGATTTCAACAGATATTTATTAAGCGGTCTAAAAAAAAAAGCCATCTTTGTTGCACACTGACCAATGACAAATAGCTTTTCTTTCATATAGTGCTTTATTAAACTGAAAGCAGCATTTTGATTGGTTACTTTGAGCAACTCAGACAGTTTTTAGCATTGCCCCTAAAATTGTCTAATTAATATAAAGCTACAGCCCAAGTTTGTCCAAGGCAGATACGTAAATCTAGTGCATAACATGCTCCATACGCTAGTGGTTTCCATCTGTCACAGCACAGTAATCTATCATAGATCTAAGCATACACGCTGTACAGATCCATACACTACAGCAGTAAAAACAGAAAAAAATGGTAAGAAATACATATTTAAAAGGTGCTAGATTTTACATTTCCTACACACAGAGCCAATATTAAAGTAGGCTATACCATCACTTTATCATTGCTAGTAGAGATGAGCGAAGTTTTCAAAAATTCGATTGGGCAATTTTGCCGAATTTTCCAATACGATTCTATTTGATCCGAATTAAATTGCAGCAAATCGTGTTAAAAAAACAGCTATTTATGGGTGGAAAAATGGCGGAACCCCTTGGATGCTGTGGTCATGTTTGACCTCTGCATCATCTAAGGTGTTAAAAAACCCCACTCGGTTATGGAGGAGGGTGTTCGCTGTAACTGATAGCCAACACCCTGCTCCATAACCAATGAGGGGTTTTAACACCTTCGATGCAGAGGTCAAGCATGCCGTGGGCACTAGCAAAGGGGTTAAAAGGCTGTGACATAACAGGGCTGGCTGCTGATTGGCTGCACGCATTGCATTGTGGGTGATTCTGCATTCCCAGAGTTCCTTGCCCCATGTCCTAACATGTGCAGCAGCCATTTAAAAAAAATGCGATTCGTTACTACGAAGTGAGGGGAAATCCGGATTCGATGCAAATCAAATATTTCCAGAATTTCGGATCTTATTCCACTTCGTCAGCTTCGATTCACTCATCTCTAATTGCTAGTGGTCTGACCTCAGAGACCCCCCACTGATCCAGAGACTGGTGGGGAGGAAGGCTAGTTTAGCACTGCATTCCCGTAACAAGTTTTCCCTTGCACATTGATACTCCAGTTATGCAGGGAACTGGTGTGGGCCCAATCAAATAAATGAGGCTGGCTGCAGTTCCTGGGACAGTCAATTGGTTGGGGCATCACCGTGCAGGGAAAACTTAAATGTGCTGTCCAATACCACATATTCTTGTGCTATGTCATCAATATGAGATTGTGGGGGTTCAAGACCTGGCTGATTTCAGCACCAGCATATAGGGCTGGAAATGGTTTACTCTGTACTCTGTGAAGTAGATGTGCCACACTTAACTACTGTTCACGTCAATACCGTCACTTTACAAGATGAGAAAACCCTTTTATTTATAAAAGCTTCATTTTTTTATCTTTTATTTTTCCCCCTAGAGATTAGTTATATTCTATATTAGCAAAATTTGTAGTGTAAAGAGAAGATTTCTAATGATAAAAGCCTGGACTTTCCTTGGAAAACTTGTTATACAAGAACAAACCTTATGACTAACATTCTAGCATTCATAAAGGCGTATTTCCATCTTAGACTCTAATGATAAATATATAGAAAATGCAAAAAATTTCTTTAAGATGGAGTCTCTATGTTGAGAGCGCTGTGAACAAAGAGGTGGCTACACGTGTGCAGCTCTCTTGATTCATTTGGAAGTGTGCTTGACTGTTTCGGAACTCCAATAGAAGTGGACAGAGAGAGCCATGCATATACAGTCACCTCTCCTATCATAGCACTTATGGGGCAAAGTGGGGCCTGACCTCTGTTCTTGAGATAAGTATAAGTACCAGTGGTGTGATCTATTAGACACATGGTAATAACCCTTTAAATCCTTATATATAATGTGAATTGAATTCCCCCATATGAGATTAGGCTGGTGTCCTTGTTATAGGACATTTATTTTTGGGACCCAAAAAGTGAATCTCTTCTATGGTGTGAAAAGGTTCACTTTTTGGGTCCCATTGCGTCTTACGGGGGTCATGCCAGAAGGTCCAGCCACAATACACAATTGGATCAGTGCCCTTTTATGATGTCAGATTCATATTGCAGTCCATTTAAAGGGAGTCTCCACTATGTTACAGAACACGTTACAGTGACATTTATTATGGATGGCATTTTTGTAGATTCTGAGGAACTCTGAAGTTTTATACAAATGAAGCAGTTTGTGCACTGGGGACAGGCCTTCATCTTCTGGGAGCACTGCTCTTGCCACTCACACCCCTACCATTTCCTGGCTGCACCACAGCTATGACATCACCCATTCTACCTGAACAACAACAGCAGTGCTCCCAGGGCTGAAGGCCCGAGCCAGTGCACCAAATGCCTCATTTGCATAAGACTTCAAAGTTGGTTTCCTCTAAATCAACAAATTTACATACATAAGAAAGGTCTGATGTTTACCACTGTAATGTGCTCTGTAACATGGTGGTGACATGCTTGGGAGAGCATGTCACCACCATGGGAGAGTAGCACAATATACCAATGTAGCCGTCAGAACAAAAACAGATTGCAAAGAAACCCAGACTTAGACTCTCTACCCCCATTCACTTATTGTTACTGATAAAACCAGAAGAAACAATTCAGCTGTTCAAAGCATTACATAAACTAAGCAATAAGGAGGTCATAAGGAGGATTGTAGGTGAGGAGAAATAAACAGGGCATTCTCCATCATAAGAGAATAATATAATTCTAGAGGCTTACTAAAATGAGGTCATCTAACCAAAGGATGGTGTAGATTCTACATTACACAGTCTTAGCATAACAGCACCCACACAGGAATCACAGGTATGAGGAAAATAGAGAGAGATGTCTGTGCTGGCAGGTAATTATTTATAGATTTAATGTAGCTATTAAAAGCTAAGATTCATTTAATATCTAAGTTAGGGCCGGTTTGCTTTCCGTACAGTAAAGCCTATACGCAGAGAGAAGCGGTTTACATCAGGAAACCTGTGGACCCCATAGACTATGATGGGGTCCGTGTGGTTTCCACTCGGTTCCCGCATGTTTCGTGCGGAAACATGTGGAGAGGTAAGTCCTGCTTGCAGCACTTTTTTCTCTGCATATTTTGTGCGGAGACAGAGTGGAAACCACACGGACCCATTATAGTCTATGGGGTCCGCAGGTTTCCTGATGTAAACCGCTTCTCTCTGATAGGCTTCTTTCAGGGGGGTCCCCAAGCGGACTCCCTTGTACGGAAAGCGAACGCAGATGTGAACCGGGCCTTAGTCTTCAAGGTTATATCCAACTTTGTGAACTAATTTTGTTATTCTTTTAGTGCATATTAAAAAAAAAAAAAAAAAAAGTAAGTATGTTACAACTTACCAATAGGACTAAGTTTAAAATGTCTTATTGTGTCTACAGTCTCAATGCATACTTCTGTGTCTCCATGGTAACAGATACACTCTGTATAGCTTGCTCTTATCATACTTCCTACAGTCTGTCATTTGAGACTTACTGAAACAGTTAAATAAGATTGGTGGTGAAGGTGGACTTAGTTTTTATGTAGAAAGTTTCACATGTGCCATAATTGGTATCTTAGTAAAATGTTACTAACTGTTGGGACTTCTTGATGCTGTCAAGGAATTTTAGAGTATCACATCGATCATACTAACCCAATGATCATATGATTATCATCGGTTTAGTCAGTTTCAAAAACCTTAGACATTAAGGCCAGGGCACCACATGGCGCAATCGCTGTGGTTCAACCGTGGCGGAAACTCCATGGAAAAAATGCATTGTTTTACAGTCACAGCTAAGTGGATGGTATTCCCACTTTGCGGGAAAATACGCGCAGCAGACATGCTGCGATTTAAAAAACCGAAATTGCAGCATATCAGTTATACCTACGGAAACACTGGCGGTTTCACCATAGGTATAATTGAGGCAGAAAGTCCGCAAAGGAAAACTCTGCAAACTTTCTGGGAAAAGCGCTGTGGGAAAAAAAAAAAAAAAAAAAAAGACACATTAAAGCCCTTAGGAGTTTGTCCACACAGAACATACAGGATGTCTCATAAAAAGATATCCAGGCTAAAAGCTCAGAAACAAACAATGGGTGCGTAATACGTTCTGGTGCATAGGCTCCAGATAGAACTACAGTTCTAATTGTAAAGTTGGACAAACTTCGTACACTCCACATTTTGTTAGAGAGGGCGTGCAACGTACTCCCGGAAATGTGAAAGTCATGTAAGTTTGGTTCCCTGTAGTGGTAAAGTTCTCGATAATGTATAAAGCGCCCAGCGTTTACATGAACCTGACAGTTCTTTCTAAGCTATTAACCTCTCTCTCTTTTTAGTTGACACCCTGTATAGATTGCAGGATTTCCACCACAGAATCATGGGTGGAAAATTGCCAGCATTTACAGTAGCAGCAAAGCGATTAAGATTTTAACAAATCTTATCAACATGCCATGGAAAACTTCCACAGAGAACCCCACACAAACTGACCAGCGGTGCTGATGCTGGTTGTCACCATTTGCACTGCAAAGTGTGAAATCTGCAAAAAACAT
This sequence comes from Leptodactylus fallax, assembly GCA_947044405.1. Lineage (NCBI taxonomy): Eukaryota > Metazoa > Chordata > Amphibia > Anura > Leptodactylidae > Leptodactylus > Leptodactylus fallax. The sequence continues at coordinate 5,262 of CAMRHE010000055.1, forward strand.
GCAATAGTTCTAATGGTTTGAAACACAAGAACTTCACCATTTAGGGGCTGCTGCAGATCTTGCTATGGATTTTCCACTCTGATAAATCTGCAGCACATCAGTTCCATGTGGATATATTTTAAGGCTTTCTAAAACTACACCTGCAGCAATGAAACTGGTCCAGTAATTGTCAGAGTTTTCCTGTAGTAGTTGCCTCTTAATGGTGACTATGTAATATATGGACCAGGCAGGTTCATAAGGGCAACTGTTCGCAACAACTCTCTGTTGGAGCTAACACTGGGAGACTATTGAAGAGAGGGCATACGGACATGGAGAAATGACAAAACCCATTTAATGTGGAATTTTAGGGTCAATAAGGTTTTATTGCTTTGTATTGTACATACAAACATGGAGGGAGCACAGTGCCCCTAAAGTGACAAGTGATCAAGCACCATATGTATGAACAATATACACAAAAGTAAAGAATAGAACTATAGGGGGTAGAGGAAGGAGGACCATGAGGCGAAGAGACTCAGGTCAAGGGAAAGTGTAAGGGAAGGGAAAGCAAGGAAAGGTATTTCTCCTCATCCACTGTGCAGCTGATGCAGTGTTTCTATAGCCAGCCATGCAGGGAGGCCAATGGATTCCCTAAATGATGTCCAGGGGTATCATCGGAGAGAAAATGTGTACAAGGAATAGAAATCGGATGCCTTCAGGCCCTCCAGGTGTGGGATAGAACCAAATGCAATCTAGAGGGACGAGTCGGGAATCTCCAAAACTAAAAAAAAAAGTTTCGAAGGTTTTTAACCCCAGAAATTGAACCCTGGAACATGGATAATAAGGCAATCTCTGGAGTCATCACAGGCATCAAGGAGCTTGCTGGATACAGCTGTGATGTCTTGCCACAGGGAGAAGACTCCACGGTACTCCCACCAGATACGTAGCATTGAGCCCAATGCTGTGGGACATCTCTAGCACCAATCTGAAACTGATGGGAACATCCTGTACGGTCTAATGAATGTGCAATATTAAAACACATTTTTGTACAACTATATAAAATAAAAATTACTACAACAAAAGCGCAGAACAGGGAATAACAAAATCTGTTTTACATTAAAGATAGTAAAAAAAAAAAAAATGAACAAAAAGGCGGAAGCTGCAATGAGGTGATGAAGGTGTTGAAGAAAGATTTTACATACTACAACTACTGAGTATAGAGCCAGTGACAATGTAATGTTACACAATATACACATATTTAGGCCTTACATACATAGGACATGACATTAATAACAAGGCAGACAAATAAATTAGGAACACAAATTGAGGAAAGTGACACATACACAAAGCAGATGAGATTTCAGTGCACAGACCAAATGAAATGTAGGACAGACAGAGTCTGACTCAGGCATAAAATAGGGCAGGCAAACAAATACATGATTATCACAAATGAGGAAAATATTCTTCTTCAGCGACATCAGGCACTTGAGGTCTGACCCAAAAGACATCACAATACACTAATAACTCCTCTCAGAGCGGACTAATTATCTCCTTTCTGAATAAGGGTCATTGATTTCTGCTATTGACGCAATATTTCACCTTTTTGTATGACACATTTTAAAAGGTGAATTTTATCTTTATTAATTTACTGAAGTATTTCAGTTTTTCAGCACAGATAGTATAGTATAGTACAAACAACAGCAACTGTATTGCCAGAAACCGGACTTATTTAAAGAGGACCTCTCTCCACCTCAAGCAAATCCAACTCTCCATTCTCCAATATTGGACACTCCATGATTCCAACACAGCTGGAATTTTTCCTCTAACCCCCACCATTCCTGAGCAGTCATCTGTTTCTGCACCCAATATGCTAATTAAGCTCTTTACTATCGGTTAAGCAGTTCTTGACCATCTGCTCCAGCCTAAGACCACCCACCTGACAGTAAAGAGCCTCATTAGCTTATTGGATGTTTAAACTAACATGAAAGATTGCTTAAAGGTCCTCTTTAAAGGAAACCTGTCAGGACCTTACACCCTCTAAACCACTATAACTGCTTTAGGCTGCATTCTATTGCCATGGCAACCGCATGCAAGCAAAACCCCACCTGCAAGCAATGGCCAATGATAGTACAACTATACAGGCAAAGACTTCTATTACGCAGCTATGATGTTTGAATGCAGCCTTATAGTGCAGGACACCATGTTTGTACACATTATACAAACATTTGGTGTTTCTGCATTATATAGATAAAAAAAATCTTAAAAAGCCGTGTGTGTACTTGAGAAGAGATGCTATTTCTGGAAATTATATGACATATTCTCCAGTTTTTAGCAGTTTTCCCCCCCTGCATTATGTTTTTTGGAAATTGTAGTTCTCTTGACTGTAGACTATATTCTCTACACATAGTAAGTACAGAAGAATCTGCTCTAAAAATAATGCTCACTCAGAAACCGCCCCAGCAGCATGCAGGACATACACTGTATACATAAGTAATGATCTGTGCTCATGTGACTGAAGTGCTTTGGTTGCGCTAAAAAGTATCTGCTCAATTCTAGCATCAACCTATTGTTCTTCTATCTCCTGCACCTCCAGCTCCCTCCTCCCTTTTCCATAGACTTGTATAGACATGAGTCTTCTAAGGTTGGGTTCACATCTGTGTTCGATCAGTGTTCGGGGATTCCATCCCCTATTCTGCTTGAAAATGTGGAGAGAAAAGATCTGCAAGCATGACTTTTCTCTCTGCATTTTGGCCGTAAACCCAGTGGACCCCATTATAGTGTATGGGGTCCGTGGGTTTTCGCAAGTAACCAATTTTTAAGCTGACTGGGATTCCGTTTTTCGGGTCCCCAAGCGCACCCGAAGAAGCCCCAACGCAGGTGTGAACCTAGTTAAGTCTTGCAGTCCATCAGAAGAGGAATACAGAAGTGATTTCTAGAGTGAAAGTCATTTTGGAAGAGGGATTGTCAGAGGACTAGGGACAAGGAAACCACCTAATAACAGATAGACATTTCTCTCTAAAAAGATATATTACACATTTTCTTATAATTGTCTGTACTATTCATTTATGCAAGGTTTGTAAATGACAGCATCTATATAAATACTGCATGTACCAAACTGAAATTACCATGAAAAGTCACAGAGATTGTCCTGCTTTCCCAAAGTCAGTGTGGCCAGCCATTTTGTCTTAATATCTATCTGGCTGGGATTCATCAGCACAAGCTAGCTCCAATGCATGCGCAGTAAAGCCAAGTATACGGGTTTAGGCTTTCTCGACATACTGCGCATACAACAGAGCTGGCCTATTAGAACAATTCAAGTCCAGAATGAAGTCACTCAAGTCAGTAGGGTTTACACGCCAGGTTTACACTTGTGCCATGGTATCTGTTCGCTTGCAAACCGTTTAAAAAAAAAAACAAAAAAACAACTGTTTGGTATAAAAAGGATTCCAAACGGTTACACATCGGATACCCGAATCTGTCTTTTTAGATGGATTAGTCAATGGGTGTCTTTTCAAAAAAACTAATGATTTGTTGCTGTCCGTCTGGTATTTTTTGAACGGAGAGAAAGTCCTGCAAGTCTGACTTTTTTGTCTGTTCAAAAGAGTGGATACCAGACGGCAATGCTCCAAACGCTCAACTGCGGATGGTTTTTACAACCCATTGAAATCAATGGGTTTTAAAACGAACTGTTTGAAATCAACTTTTGAGGATTTTGCGATGGTTTCAAAAACCGATTTCACATGGAGAGCCAAACGCAGATGTTATCCCAGCCTTACTCTTCAGAAGAGATACAGGACTACTGCGAATAGGGAAGGTTAATTTTTCTTAGATAATGCAGGAACACAAAATTGGTAGAGAGACAAGTTTACAAACTTAGTCCTCTGTACTACATACAGTAGTTGCTGTTTCAGGGAAGGAGTGAAAGGTCCTGACATGTTCCCTTTAATGTGTACCTATAGTCTTGATCCCCTACCCATCCTGACATTGGGAATAGAGAGAACTACTCCTGTGTGTGGTGAGGTACAGTTGTCATGTCAACCAAGCAATGCCCAAAAAATATCATGCATGAGTCCAAGTAATTAGAATTGGACCCATAGCAATTGTACTATCCAATACACACAACCTTCTCTCTCCACTCCTGAGGTCTGATATTCACATTTTAGATGGTGATGGTTTCAGAACTTCTATAAAATTTAATAAATACCAATGCAGACCTCTCCCGACATTCCTGTATGCCTGGTATATTGAAGTATGCCATAAATGTCTAAAGATGTGATATCCCTTTAAATCCTTTATGCCCAGCATAAGTACTAAGGACCTAAAATACTTTAAAGAGACTATTTTCAATACTACTGCATTATACAGGCAGAGCACAGCCACTGACAGTCTATATCTGGTTCTGCATTCAGTCTTTTTTTTTTTGATTACTGAGATAGATTAGAAAGGTAGCCGAATAGTTTCCTGCACATAACCACTGAGTCAGAAGCAGGGGTGTACAATCTGTGAGGTAAGGTAAGAACTCTGCACAGTAATAGGGAAAAACTGTCAATCAGCGGCTGATGGCGATGGAGGACATATCATCGGACTCCTAGTTTGCCGCACAGTTTAAGGTATAACGTCTCTAAAACTACTATAGATTAACATGCATGTGACAGACTGCGGGAATGACTATGCTGCCCTGAAACAAGGTAACACAAGGAAGCCTTCAGGTTCCCTCTAACCCAGAGCAGATTAGTATGGCCTACCACATTCATTTATCCTATATAATGTGGTTTTACTGGTTGTACCCTCATCACAATAGACTCTTCAGAAATTGTCGTAATCTCAATAATGTTACTGTTATAGCCTAGGTCTAATGAACTTCAAATAGGTTTTCTGGGACGTAAAGACCTATTCTTATGATAGTACAACAATATCCGATCAGTGGAGGACAGAGGGGGCTGCGGCAGCACCAAAAATAACATACCACCATACCAGTGGCGTAAATCCCGGGGTAGCAGCGGGAGCGGCTGCCACAGGGTCCGGGACATTAGGGGGATCCGAGGGCTCCTGATATTTTTGTTTTTTTTTAATGAGCCTATTTACATACCGATCCCCGCTCCTGCTCACGGCCGCCTGTGCTTCCCATTCTGCGAAGGTGACTGTGAGCAGGAGCGGGGATCCTTAAGAAAGGCCGCGGGCCCGTGAACCACACAATCATTGCTATAATTATACTCTGGGGTCTTCTCAGACCCCAGAGTATAATGACTGGAGGCCCAGGGGAGGTGAGGGAACATAAATAACACTGTTACTTACCACTCCTGCGCTCCAGCAGGCTTCGGGCCTCCTTGGTGACGTCACCAGGGGTCAGGCCGGCGTCATAATGTGTTGCGATGCCAGACTGGCTCACATGACGTCTGGTCCAACATTGAAGAAGGCCTTAAGTAGCAAGGAGCGCACGGGAGCCCGGGAGAGGTAAGTAACACAGTTTATGTTTGTATCCTCCCCTGGTTCTCCGATCATTATACTCTATACGCTTGCCGCAATGGTACTGCAGCTCTCTCTTTTTCACAGTAATGACAGACAGCTGTAGTACCATTCTGGGCCACTGCACAGTGTATGGAGCTGTGCTATTTCTGGCACTGCCCTCAATTAGCTAAGGAGTCTAATCCCCACTGATATGGATGCTCTATCCTAATATAAATGCCCTAGAAAACCCCTTTTAAGAAAAAATGAACTTAAGACTATGTAGGGAAATAAAGTATCTCTGTGCATTTACTGCAGTGGATAAGCCTACTTACTAATACAGTATATATGCCAGCCCTATTCTTCGGCTAGGTGCAGAGGGGGGTGGGGCATAAATCTCCTTTCTGTGCCTCCTCTGATGAAGTGCTCACTCTGTCACATGATCAACCCAGCTCTACCCTATATACAAGCACCAGAAGTAGACTAGAGTCGGAGTGGCTGCAGGGGAGACCGAGAAACAAGACTTTTAGCCCCCCACTGCGATATGCAAACCTAAGAATGGAGGCAGCTGGGGACTGGCATATATATCGCCTTAGTGACCTTTTCTTAAAACACAGTATGCAGTAGGGGCGGTATTTCTTGAGGCACTTTATGATACTTTCTCTTGAGTCTATAAATGGCTCATATGTAATGACTACTGACCTGACTTTGTTACAAAAGCACATTGTCATTGTGATTTGTGTTTATAATACTAATTTTAGTGGCGTTTTTCATGTTTAAAATCCGGTGATTAAAAAAATATTTTTATATGTTTGGTCTCTTCACATTAAAAATGCCACAAGAAAACTAGTATTTACCCACTACTGCCAGTCTCTAGACTTGCAAAGCTCCAGCTCATAAAGATAGCTACTATCTACAATACAAGACACAGCGTTACCTCTGGTGGGCCAAAGGTGAAGCTAAAATTGCTTTATAACTACAAAGATGAATGAATGTTTTCACATGACAGTCACAATAGCTGAAATCTATTTTTTGCTTTTAGCATCCTGTCTTTATTTGTGAGTGGGAAGAACCGGATAGAAATATGTTGCTTTCTAAGATAGAAAAATGTGCCTGACTGATGATGTGACTTGAGAAGGCCGGGAGCCTTGACAGACTTTCAATTATCTTTATTGATTACAAAGTTACCACACTTTGCTGAACAATACTGGGCAGCCAGCTGTTATATAATGCATGGCAGATGCATGGGGCTATTTAAAGACTTCTCTGTGGGTTACAGCACGTAAAATATTGAATGAAACCCGGCTCTGAAATACTGTACCACTTTGTGAAGCACACTGCTACAGAGCCGAGTTCCCTCCAGCCGATTTGACCACTGTGCATATAAATATATTCGTACTTTTATTTACAGTATACAAAGAAAGCAGCGGTCAGTTTGCCCACATTACATGCCCACGCATGGAACAAAGCCGTGTAGTAGGGACCCTGTACAATGGCATATGGATTTACTGAAGCTTTGAATGACAGATTCTGCTACAGTCTGGTTTATCTATAGAGCCTAAGCATCTACATATAATAAAACAATTCTGTAAAATTGGAGGCATACAGAGACACAGTATGAGCCTATAGCAGGCTAGGAGTGCTGTATTACAGATCCATGCAAAACAAAGTCCTAACACAGCAGTAAGTCTTTAAGCTGTAAAATCATTGTTTTTTCACTATCCTTTCAAACCCAAAATGTTTTTCCCATTAATGATCTTTATCTCCTATGCACAGGATAGGGGATAAATGTCTGATCACCAGGGATTCAACTGCTGGTCCCCCAATGATCACAAAACTAGGGCCTGAAGTTCACTTGAATGTTCCATGTGAATGGAGTGGTGGTGCGCACGCATGGCTCTGCAGTCCTATAGAAGTGAATGGAGCGGTGGTGCGCACGCATGGCTCTGCAGTCCTATAGAAGTGAATGAGGCGGTGGTGCGCACGCATGGCTCTGCAGTCCTATAGAAGTGAATGGAGCGGTGGTGCGCACGCATGGCTCTGCAGTCCTATAGAAGTGAATGAGGGGGGGGGCCATGAGGAGCGGTGGTGCGCACGCATGGCTCTGCAGTCCTATAGAAGTGAATGGAGCGGTGGTGCGCACGCATGGCTCTGCAGTCCTATAGAAGTGAATGGAGCGGTGGTGCGCACGCATGGCTCTGCAGTCCTATAGAAGTGAATGGAGTGGTGGCAGGGCATGCACACCACCGCTACACATTCACATGGAACATTTAGTGGAACTTTCTCCATTCTCCTGATCACTAGAGGTCCAAGCTGTTGGACCTACAGAGATCAGACACTTATCCCCTACCCTATTAAAAGGGTATAAGTGTTTACTAGGAAGGGGGGGGGGTTAAAAAGTAATAATAATATTGCAAATACATATTACTATTAGAACTATCCCCTTTAACCATGGAAGGGGGCCAGTAATACTGAAAAAGATCTGGAAGAAATTAAACCTCCCTTGTCACTACCTTGAAAAACCATCAGCAGACTACAGGCTTGTTGTCTGGCAATTGATTCTAGATTAGATTGTAGTGAAATGGGCACACAGGAACGTGACTGGGAAATTGGAGCACTTCAAGTTCCTCACAGTACTCTATATTTATTACTACTGTTCCCATGACTATACTGAGAGATTCCCATAATAACACTATATCAGGGAATTGTTATTACATATGGTATTACAGCTTCTGCAAAGAAAGGTTATTTATCATGAAATGTAATATCATTTACTTTCTTTCTTTATCACTTTCTCAAGGTGTCTGCTTGCTGTCATTCAATAGAAAACTTCCTTGTTTCCTTCTGGTGGATAACAACCTATCCCTTATTTCCTGACACCATTAATATCTTGTTAAACGTTCCTATAGAATATTCTTGCAAGTTTTGCCAAATGTAAAACCTGTTTGTAGAGTTAGGTTGAATTTGATTTATAATGTAACTCTAGATAAAATTGATACAGCATTAAAGGGATCACCATTTATAAAAAACAGACCACGAAATACATTGTATATCCTTATTTTCAATCTCCTTTTATTTTCTGACTGTAGAATTTTTTTATTCTATTTTCTGGACATTATTATGGGGGTCGCTATTTTGTCTGAGCTTCTCCTTTGCTCTGCTAACTTCATTTAGTGATATTCTTCACAGTATAATCACAGCCACAGGCAGCAGTAGCCTGGAACTGTCTCATTGGGGTTATTTATCATCTGCCCCTTTTTTGGCCGTACTTTTTGCAGTGCTTATTTATGATGTAGGCGCACCTCCTTGTTAAATGTTGTGCACATGTTAGTCAGTCATGCACCTTTTTAATGCTTTCTAATCTGGGCTCTTTTACGTTGCCCATGGACTGGATTGCATTTGTGCCTTTTTTTGACCCTTTTTTAAAAAAAAAAGCGCAAGTCATAAATACAGCGTACAAGGATCTCCACTTAAGCCATGTCCCTTTTCTCGCCAAAAAAGTGATGAGAGGAGCATTACAGCACAAAATAAAGGCACAAATGCTTCATAAATGAAGCGTAGGGCAGAAAAGAGACCTTAAAAAAGGTCAATTTATGCCAAAAAAAAGGCGCAAGTAGCTTGATAAATGTGCCCCAGCGAGTTCTATGGGAGAGTTTTCTAGTCTTGCACTTTGCAGGAAGGGGGCATAAATAAGCTGCAACATCATCTATTGTCAGTAGTGGGTGCAATGATGGGTCAGTGGTATTATCTATAGAGGTGTTTTCTTCTAATCCTGTGTGTGATGTAAATGAGGTGACACCCCCCCAGAATTGGCAAATGTCAGTCTATTAGGCTTACTATCCAGAGTGGAAATTGTAGGATTCAGTACTTTTTAAAAAAAATAGTGTCATATAAAAAAAATTAGAAATTTGATGTCATCAAAAATTCTTAACATAAAAACTTAGTTTAAAAAACCCCCCACTTATTTATGTGATACTGTTAATCACATGAGCTACTGATAATGGCCATGCTTAGTCTTCGACCTAAAAAAAAGCCTTTTTGAATTCACCATGAAATTTGTGCTAAAATGCACAGAAAAATCCACAAAATTGTATTGCAAATTTACATATACATTGTAAGGGGTAAAATATGCTGTGAAAAATCAGCATAAATTGACTTACTGCAGATCTGTATGTTAAATTCGGCTCCAATTTGTCTCCTGCAGCATTTTAAAATCTCCTCCGCTTCATAAGAGACTATAGTGGCATATTTTGCATTGAAGGCGGTGTCTCATCTGCTTCTGTCTTTATGCCCTATTACAGCACATCAGCATCATAAAGGGGGGCCCCATTTACATTTTTTAGTAGCATTAGAGGAAAAATGAACAGCCAAAAGCAAATTGTTGGCTTCTCTTCCTGATACACGGATGCCTAGCTGTCATCTGGTCTCCATTGCATCAGATTGGTTGCAGACAATTCTATGACTGTACCATTTGTATGAAATGGGCTTTCACAATTCCATGTGCTTAAAGGTTTAGTCCAGGACCTGAAGGTAATTAATACTGATGAGCTACACCAAGGATAAGTCATCAGTATCAGATGGGTCAGGGTCCGACACTGGGACCCCGCAAGCCATATGACAAAATGTGAGGTGATGCGGAATATGTTGGCACTATATACAGTCATATGAAAAAGTTTGGGCACCCCTATTAATCTTAATCATTTTTAGTTCTAAATATTTGGGTGTTTGCAACAGCCATTTCAATTTGATATATCTAATAACTGATGGACACAGTAATATTTCAGGATTGAAATGAGGTTTATTGTACTAACAGAAAATGTGCAATATGCATTAAACCAAAAATTGACCGGTGCAAAAGTATGGGCACCCCCAACAGAATAGTGACATTAATATTTTGTAGATCTTCCTTTTGCAAAAATAACAGCCTCTAGTCGCTTCCTGTAGCTTTTAATCAGTTCCTGGATCCTGGATGAAGGTATTTTTGACCATTCCTCTTTACAAAACAATTCCAGTTCAGTTAAGTTTGATGGTCGCCGAGCATGGACAGCCCGCTTCAAATTATCCCACAGATGTTCAATGATATTCAGGTCTGGGGACTGGGATGGCCATTCCAGAACATTGTAATTGTTCCTCTGCATGAATGCCTGAGTAGATTTGGAGCTGTGTTTTGGATCATTGTCTTGCTGAAATATCCATCCCCGGCGTAACTTCAAATTCGTCACTGATTCTTGTACATTATTCTCAAGAATCTGCTGATACTGAGTTGAATCCATGTGACCCTCAACTTTAACAAGATTCCTGGTGCCGGCATTGGCCACACAGCCCCAAAGCATGATGAAACCTCCACCAAATTTTACAGTGGGTAGCAAGTGTTTTTCTTGGAATGCTGTGTTTTTTTGACGCCATGCATAACGCCTTTTTGTATGACCAAACAACTCAAACTTTGTTTCATCAGTCCACAGGACCTTCTTCCAAAATGAAGCTGGCTTGTCCAAATGTGCTTTTGCATACCTCAGGCGACTCTGTTTGTGGCGTGCTTTCAGAAACGGCTTCTTTCGCATCACTCTCCCATACAGCTTCTCCTTGTGCAAAGTGTGCTGTATTGTTGACCGATGCACAGTGACACCATCTGCAGCAAGATGATGCTGCAGCTCTTTGGAGGTGGTCTGTGGATTGTCCTTGACTGTTCTCACCATTCTTCTTCTCTGCCTTTCTGATATTTTTCTTGGCCTGCCACTTCTGGGCTTAACAAGAACTGTCCCTGTGGTCTTCCATTTCCTTACTATGTTCCTCACAGTGGAAACTGACAGGTTAAATCTCTGAGACAACTTTTTGTATCCTTCCCCTGAACAACTATGTTGAACAATCTTTGTTTTCAGATCATTTGAGAGTTGTTTTGAGGAGCCCATGATGCCACTCTTCAGAGGAGATTCAAATAGGAGAACAACTTGCAATTGGCCACCTTAAATACCTTTTCTCATGATTGGATACACCTGGCTATGAAGTTCAAAGCTCAGTGAGGTTACAAAACCAATTTTGTGCTTCAGTAAGTCAGTAAAAAGTAGTTAGGAGTATTCAAATCAATAAAATGATAAGGGTACCCAAATTTTTGCACCGGTCAAATTTTGGTTTAATGCATATTGCACATTTTCTGTTAGTACAATAAACCTCATTTCAATCCTGAAATATTACTGTGTCCATCAGTTATTAGATATATCAAATCGAAATGGCTGTTGCAAACACCCAAATATTTAGAACTAAAAATGATTAAGATTAATAGGGGTGCCCAAACTTTTTCATATGACTGTAAATAAAATGTATTAGTATTATTATATGCTAGGTAGTATATGCAGCTCTGATCCTATTCAAGTGAATGGGAGAGGAGCTGCAGTTCCAAGCACCACCACTACAACGTTGGAGCTTCTGTACACTGTATTCAGCCTCTGACTCTTAATAACTTCTCTACTTAGATTGCAATTTTTTTTAAGGACTCTAAAATGCTTTGAAAACCATGTGTATAAAAATCGGTTAATTTTCAGTTCTTGTATAACACCATGTCTGATGAAGGGAGCGAGCACTCCTGAAAGCTTACTTATAAATATACTCAGTTAGCCTCTAAAAGGTATCGCCTGATTTCTTCACTCTTCCACTGTAGCCTATGTTAATTTAGGTCATCAGTATCAATTATCTCCTAGTCATGGACAACCCTTTTAAGTCCAAAACAACCCTATTTGTAGGAGTCAAATTTTTTATTGCATACATCTCTGCTAACAAATCTGCCACGAAGTGAATCCACCCTTAGGCCGAGGCACCACTTTGCAAAAATGCTGCATTTTGGCCGCTTTTTTACAGTATCTGCAAAGTAGATGGGATTCTGGCTAATCCCATCCACACATTGCAGCGAAAATTCTGCGATTTCAAAAATACAAGTGTTTTTGGAAATCGCAGTATGCCAATTATACCTAGGCTGGCGTTTTCTGCATTGGTATAATAAGGATGAAGTACACAGAGGAAAACTCTGGACTTAATGTGAAAAGCGCTATGGAAAAAACAAACAGTGGTGTGTTTCTGCAGAGCTTTTTGGCTGTGGCTTAGCCTTAAGGGGTTAGTCTTTGGTTAGATAATGCATTTTATAAATAGTTTTATTTTTTTTATTTTTTTTTTTATGACCACCTGATAGTCGAGTTGAGTTGATCTGGCTTCGAAAATGTCACATCAAATTCATTGATGTTTTATTACAGGAATTTTACTGGATATAGATTTTTTCGTAATCAGCTTTTTAATTTTATTTTGTTCCTGTTTAAATCCTGCGATATTTAGGTCAACACAAGACCTGCTTTCCATCAAAGTCCCTGCATTTAATTGAATATGCCGTATATAGTACATAATAGGGATAGTCATTTTTTAGCTGCAGACAGCAGAAGAGACTCAGGAGAGCAGTGATTTAATACTGTACTTAAAACTCAATGAAACCAGCTGGACTTACAAAGTCTCAGTTGCACTATATAAATATTGCAACCTTTACATAGTTATCGAGCCCCCAAAATATACCATTTTTCCAAGAAATGTTATTTTTATCTCAAGTCACACAATTTTCCAGTTCACACTTGTTTCTGGTTTCTTACATTCTTTGAGTCTCTAGAGAGATTAATCTGTGAATGTGACCGTACCACTAGACATATGTTTATATTACATGGTATATATCTCATTTTAGTAGTGACATATGAAAGAATATTTTGTGATCAAGCAGACATTGATGTTCATTTAACTAGTTACGTGATTATTCTAATGATATGCATTCTGTTTGGATGGGGGGTATGTTTTTTTCTTGTGGAAACCGCCAGTTGCCAAGGCACACAGTACTATACTGAAGATATGCATTTCTATAGTATACTTATATTTACTAATTCGCTCCTTATGTAGTCTTGACATTAAGTAAGGAAATTGTATTGTAATCAAATTGTCTTATGGCTACAGACAGGACTATAAAATACATCAGTATCTCTCTCGTCTTCATTTGTATTTTCCTTCCTATTTTTTCACAAAATGACTCGCTCATCCTATTGCAAAATATACCTCATATAGTCTCAAACAGTAGTATAATGTTGTACCATGTTAGCCATAAAAAGTAGTGGAAGAGTGAAGTCGTCTACAGTTTCAAACAGTCTGATACATGGCCTTTGATAGGCTACAATAGACTAGATGGCACAAAATGTATCAATTATATTTAGCCCAGGTTCACGCAAATGTCTAGAAATTAGTCCAACATGGAGGAGGCTCTGTTATGTTCTGGGGCTGCTTTGCTGCATCTGGCACAGGGTGTCTTGAATCTGTGCAGGGTACAATGAAATCTCAAGACTATCAAGGGATTCTAGAGAGAAATGTGCTGCCCAGTGTCAGAAAGCTTGGTCTCAGTCGCAGGTCATGGGTTTTGCAACAGGATAATGACCCAAAACACACAGCTAAAAACACCCGAGAATGGCTAAGAGGAAAACATTGGACTATTCTGAAGTGGCCTTCTATGAGCCCTGACCTAAATCCTATTGAGCATCTCTGAAAGGAGCTGAAACATGCCGTCTGGAAAAGGCACCCTTCACACCCGAGACAACTGGAGCAGTTTGCTCATGAGGAGTGGCCAAAATACCTGCTGAGAGGTGCAGAAGTCTCATTGACAGTTACAGGAATCGTTTGATTGCAGGGATTGCCTCAAAAGGTTGTGCAAGAAAATATTAAAAGTTAAGGGAACCATCATTTCTGTCCAGGCCTGTTTCATGAGTTTTCTTTTTTTTTTTTTTTAAATTCTGTTGAAGCCTGGTTGAAAAGCAATGTCTGACTTTCATTTGTTCATTTTCATAGAATTTTTATACTGTATATTATTACTTTTGTCAGATTCAAGTTATTTCTGTGAGTTGTGGGTTTTTCTTTCATTAAACAAGGGAGTACTAACAATTTTGTCCATGTGTGTAGGTCTATGTGTTGTCTATGTGCAGTCTTTTGTACATATAGACAGCCCCCTAGACAATAAATATACCTATCTGAATAAGGTCTTAAGCAGAGTATCCAAGTATTTAAGGGCCGGTTCACATCTGCTTTCAGTTTCCGTGCAGGGGAGTCCGCTTGGGGACCCCCCCAAACGGAAACCTATACGCATTATAATCTATGAAGTGAACCTGTGTCACACTTTTGTTTATACACTGCAGCCAACTTAGGGTATGTTAACACGGAGTTTTTTGCACACTGATTTTGAGATGGAATCTGCCTCAAAAAAACGCCTCCCATTCATTTCAATGGGAGTCAGTAGCAGCTAGAGGAAAAAAAAAAAAAAAAGAGAGACATGACCTATCTTCAGGCAGATTTCGCCTTGAAAAACCCATTGAAATCAATGGGAGGCAGAAAAAATGCAACGTGGTTTTTGATGAGTTTTTTTTTTTGTTGCAAAAACTGCAAGTGTTTTTTAAAAGGGAAGTTTCCAGATACAAACAGTGTACTTGAGCAAAAAAAAAAAAACAAACAAAAAAAAAACACGTCAAGACTGGCGTGAGTAACACCAATCTTCATAAATCTGCCCTAGTATGTATAATCTGATATCTGCTTTTGTGCTGTGTTTAACACTCTGATCAGACCACTGTTCTTAGTAATAATATAATACATTGTAACAAATTTAAAGTAGACATTTAGTTATTGTTACTTGAAGCGATTTCTCCTTCCATCATAGCAAGGCAATGAATCATGTACATTTATAGTGTACTAGGACTTTATTTATTTAGCTTGAATTGATAACATTTTATTTGTACCTGTTGCATTTTACATACAGAAGGAACATTGTCTGAATCCCAGTTCTGGCAGATGCCTTCCTTTCTTCAGGATGCTTTGATTAACATTTTTCAGCAACTTAAAATAGAAAGCAACACGTTCAGCCCCAACATTTGTAGTTATTTAAAGAAAATCCGCCAAAGCTAAACCAGCTGTTGTTTTACAACCGTAAGAAAACCAGTTGTTCCCTAAGTAACCAGATTGTCCTAACAGTAAGTTACAGTAAATGTAAATTTTTCTGTATTAAACAGTGTTGCATAGTTTCCTGGTACAGTATATACTGTATAGAAGAGGAGAATTAAAATTTATTTTCTTTTTCTTGACCATGCGTTCTGCAATTTTCTAATACACTTTGGGGGGAAATGCAGTAAATTGAATCCTGCTGGCATAAAATGCACCACAATGATCAGGAGGTGCACGCTCTCAACAAATGTTACAAATCTTTGGCCATCCATGTGATAGAAACTGAAATCTACGCCAGATTGAGAATGGATTTCAGCAGGGCTATGGAGTCAGATTGGGAATCGTGGAGTCAGAATTGGAGTCAGGCCGTTTGAGGGTATAGTCTGAGTCAGAAAAAATTTACCTACTTCGGTTTCAGCATGTTTGTAGCAGGTTTACTGACATAAGAATTCAAATCACTATTTTTTTTTTCCTGCATTAGAACAGTTTTGTCTTTCCATGACTGTCATTCATGAAGAAGTCTAAGCAGGATTCGGAGTCAGGCTTGGGAAAAACAGAGGAGTCCGAGTCGGTGGTTTGTCAAAACCTGCAACCTTTGAAGCCAAAAGACTGGCATAGTCTTGATCTAATTCTGTTAATATACGTGTAGTGGCGGTGCTTGTCACAGTATATCATTGTTTACAGTGCACGTTGCATATTTGGTTTATATCAAAGGTAAATGTATAGGCATACAGTGGCTTGTGTTTCTAAATGTAAGAAACTAACATATATTGTCCTTCTGCATGTTAAAGCACAGTAGACTGTGTCTCTTATACACTGAAATAAAGGTTGGCATAGTATAAGCCAAAAGTGCAGTCTTTTGGCATATCCTGGGTGCATGGAGGCCAATGAACACGAAGTAGGTAATATAAAAACTTGCAAAATAACAAAATGTGAACATAGTCTAAGAGTTAGCAATTCATTTGTTATGGAGAGAGGTTTATATTCCTGCCGCTGCTGCATTTAGCTGACAGAGGATTGCTTGGTGGCCACACTAGGTCAGGACTGTTTTTCTGACATTTCATGTCTGTTAGTATATCATAATAACTGCACAATAAAGCAGTTACTGTACACTAGACAGAGAGGTCTTACAAATTAATACTTCACATTTTGAGTCATTTAGTATAATTGAACATGATGATATGGAGGAGGTCAGGTAAACTGCATTGCGGCTTAGGAGCCTCAAGCTACACTATCAAGATATGGAATTGCATTTAACCCCTTTCCACAAACACATGTACATGTATGTTACAGGATGCCTTAACTTACGGCTTTATGACAATGGTCGCACAATCAGGTCTTCTGCTGGTGTCTTGCAGAGATTAAAAGGGGGAATTAAATGTTGATGACCTTTCCTTAGGATTGGTAATCAATAACTGATCGATGGGGGTCACAGGACAATCACAGCTTGATTATTTGTCATGTGGCCTCTTTGCAACTCAGTCTCAAACAATTAAATGGGGCTGAGGTGCAATACCAAGCACATTCCCTGCGTAGTGTACAGTGCTGTTCTTGGTATTCAGTGAAGTGGCTGCAGCACTCAACACCTGAACGATGTGGTTTCTTCAAAAAGATGATCAGTTGGGGTCTCTGGTGTCAGATCCCTATTGAACTGATATAGATGACATCTCCTAAGTAAAGCTAAGGCCTTGCCACATCAAAAAAGCGCTGCGGGAAAAGTAATCAAAAAGTCCTCTGCGGACTTTCTGCTTCAATGATACCTATAGAGAAACTGCTGGCGTTTTCATAGGTATAATTGACTTGCTGCGATTTCCAAAACTGCAACGGTTTTGGAAATCGCCGCGTGTCCACTTTGCATATTTTAACGCAAAGTGTGGATGGGATTCGCTAGAACCCCATCTACTTTGCTGTGCCTGTAAAACGCCGTTGTTTTTTCCACAGCATTTCCAAGGGTGAACTGCGGTGTTTATGCCATGTGGGGCCCCGACCTAAAAGTGTTTTAAAATGATATACACACATAAGGAATTGGTACAATTGTAATGACTAAGTCCATAATAAATGTAATCATTTATACATACCTCAAAATGTAAGGTGTCACTTGTCCTGCAAGCATTTAAATAAATGAAGGCTCTTGGAATGTTCTGACATAAATAAGATTTTTTTTTTCCATTAATGCTAAGGCCTCATGTAGAGGCGGAAACGCTTTGCAGTTTTTTTCACAGAAAGTCTGCAGTGTTTTCTTCTTCTGACTTTCTGCCCCTATTATACGGAAAATGCCAGTGTTTCCGTAGATATAATTGACACTGCAATTTTGAATACGCAGCATTTCCGCTGCAGATTTTTTTCTGCAATGTGTTGATGGGATTAGCCAGAATCCTGCCCACTTTGCAGGTACTGTAAAACGCTGTGTGTTTTGCTGCGGCCAAAACGCTGCTTTTTCACAACGTGGTGCCCCAGCCTATATGTACCATTTATGATATTTAAAAAAAAACACAAAAAAAAAAAAAAACACACACACACACACAATAGATTTGTTAATAAAATGTAATCCGTAAGTTATATGTACCCCAAAGTTCACTTTGAAAAATAAGGCACCAAAAATAAGTCTGAGCGCTGTGCAACGCTTTCAAATAGTTACAAACTTTTGCACAAGACAGACGTGTGTCAGAATGCGCAACTCCTTGACTCCAGAAAACTTGTAGGAGGTTTGATAAATTCCCCTGGTCCTGGCACTAGCTTTAGTACTAATAAATGTGTTTTGTTTCCTATTTTGTCCTTTAAATGTATAGAATATTTCTTACAAAATATTTCCCCCCCTTATAAAACCAATTAATCCTACATGCCACACATTAACATACAATCCAGCCTGTCATCTGTCGGAGATTTCGCCATTTACCACTGTAAACTTGCAGGCATTTATAAGCTTTTCTACAAAGCCTTCCTTTCAGCACAAATGTGAGATTGGAGATAGCATGTGGAAATTCTTGTTTGAGAACCAGATGATTAGAAGGGGCTGTTTCAGCAAGGAAGTGTTTTTGAACAAGTTAGAAATGAAAACCGCACAAACAGAGACTCCTCCCTCCGCCTAATGGAAAAAATGATGCAGCAACTGCAGTGTGTGTACAAATATGTAATCTTTGACCCTCGTTCCCCTGCATTCACATTCATTCAGACAAATATAGTAAAGCTGTGATGTTACTGGGAGACAGTTGTGAAACATTCAGACAAATTTGTGTCTGTTTCATAGTGAGGAACTTTGCCAATGTTTGTGAAACAGCAGAGCTGAAGAGCCAGCGATACAAGTGTTGATGCAATGTTTTTTGTACAGGGGGACAAGGGTTTAATTTTTGTTTCTTTTTTGGGGATTTGGTGTTTTTAAAATTATTTTTTAAAGGGTTGGTTTGTTTAGAAAACCCTTTTTTGTACATCTACTGGGGGGGTGGTGGCCCTAAGGGCCCTCCCGGGGGGGACCTTTTTGGTGTTGTTTTTTTGTGGGGGGGGGTTGGGGGGGGGGGGGGGGGTGGGTGGTGGGGGGGGGGGTGTAGGGAACTGCCATTTCTACTAGTATATAATGTATCTGGCTTCTTTGCCCCTGCAGTTTGGCTTCAGAGACCCCAGGCATTTAGTGCAAGTTTTGTTTTGTAAATACAGTGAGTCAGACACATGTGAGGCAGAGCTGCTGGGGGGAGAGATGTGAGCAGAGCTGCTGAGACAGACATGTTATGTCTGGGGGAGTCTAAGAGCCACTTGTTCCTCTTTACTTCACAGTATATAGTTAGGTATGTGTTACCCCCTATATACTCACAGGACCTAGCTAGTAACCGTAGTTAGGGATCAATATATATATAGTTCAGGGCAGTGATAGGTTAGGCTTCCGAAGGCCAACTAGCTAGTTAGAGGCCCGGTGGCACTAGTAGTTTAGCTGGCAGGTTAAGGACTCAGTGTTAGGGTAGTCAGGCCTGCATCTACTGCCGTCACCGTCGCCCTGTTTGCTGCCTGTGAAGAATCTCACCATCATCATCATCATCTCCTGATCGGCTGTCTGTCATCTCCTGGAAGAATCCGAGGATCCACAGTCATCCACAGGGGCCCCTGCATCTCTTCTGTTGCCTGGAGGTATTGTGCACTGGACTCTTGCTATATATTTATATATATACCCGGGTATATAACCTAAGACGGTTGAGGACTTGCTGGTTGTTGTAGTATTGCTGTGTTCTGAGTATATTTTATGTATGTATTATTACCCTGTTGATTCTTATAAAGCTACTGTTATAACCTTATGTGGTATCTGTATGTATTCTTCAGACTGTGAGATTAGTACAGTGATCCTTGTTAAGGCTACTAACTGTACTTCATGGGTAAGTCCCAGGAAGAGATCCTCCCTGTAAATACAGAGGCTCTATCCTGGGTGGAGGCACTGATATATTTCATATATGTTCCCACTCTTCCCTTCAGCGAAGGCTTCAGGTCCCATTATACACACAGGTCAGCGCCAGAGTCTGTTGCGGGAGGGATAATACTCATACCCCCCCCCAAATAGGGCTACACTGGCTTGTAATACTACACTTAAGTTAAGCGGGCCACAGCAATAAATGCACTGCAGGAAAAACCACGGCGGCAGCACATTGCGGTTTTTCCCACATTGCTTTTCACAAAGTCCACAGTGGTTTCCTCTGATTTCTGCTTCCACTATATCTATAGGGAAACTGCGGGCGTTTCCATAGATATAATTGACATGCTGTGATTTCCATAACTGCGTCTCCGCTGCACATATTTTCCACAATGTGTACATTGGATTTGCTTGAATCTCATCCACTTTGCAGGGACTGTAAAATGACGCTTTTCTTCGGCAGTGTTTACGTTACATGTGGCCCCAGCCTTAAAGAAGTTTTCCAGTACTTCCATATTAATGACATATCTTTAGGATAAGTGAATAATATGTCATCAGTGATAATCAGACAGCCAGGAACCTCGCAGATGAGGTGGGCGAAGTGACCACAGCCATCGGTGAGCACTGCAGCCTCTTTATTGAATGCAAAGCACAGAACCATATGCTGTGTAAGGGCTATGCTTGATATTGCAGCTCAGTCCCATTAACTTGAATGGGAATGAGCTGCAGATATACCATGTGACCCCATAGGCCAATCAGTGGAACTCCGGAAGACTCCACCAGAGCTGGGACAAGCGGGACGACACTGGAGCACCGTGGAAAAGAGAGAGTGCTTTTTTTTTTTTTTTTTTTTTTTTTAATTTGTTTCACTGCCCCCTGCTGATTAAACATTAAAAGGGTTGTCTATTTTTGCCTGGACACCCCTTTAACATAAAGAAATAACATGGACAAATAAAAACCTAAAAATAAAGCCCTATTTATCACTGAAAGACAAAACTTATGTATAACCCAAAGGAAATAAATGTTATAACCCTCAAAACTGCATGTATGAAAAAATGGCCCAGTCTTGAAATGGTTAAAGAATTTTTTGAGCTGCAGAAATCCATGGTAATCGGATATGTAATAATTATCTTACTAATGAACTGAAGGTCCAACCTCCAAACACTGATAAAAAGTTGAACTAAGGGGCCAAGACACTCAGTAATTGAGTTTACATGTACAGAGATTTTGCAGGACCAGACAAAGCATAAACATGACTATACTAAATACCATCAATGTCTATGGTGGAAACTCTTCAAATAATGTATAATTATTCATAATGTATAATGTACAATTATTCTTCAGTATAATGAAAAGAGAGAATTAAAGGCAACAAAGCAGGACAGCAGCAAAGGAAGGCAATTTATTTCAGCCTTCCCAGCAGGCCATAGAAGGCAATGTCCTGCGAACCTCTATTTTTCAAGATTGGTGAGAAGACAAGTGTCCAGAATATGTTTGCTTAAAGGGGTTTTCCAGTATAATTTATATATATATATATATATATATATATATATATATATATATATACACAAAAAAAAAAAAACCACAAACACACTGATCTATCCCCGTTACTCCGGTGTCTCCCAACATAGTCGAGTCCTGTTGCTCCATTGTCTTGTTATGGCGGGAGTCCCGTCACATGTGCCTCAGCAGCCTAAGGAAAGGATACGTGACATCACGGGTACTAACGTTCCATGTCCTTTGCCAAGTTCGCTGATTGTCCTCAGTGGTCACATACGGCGGGGACTTCCTCCAGAGGAATACACTAGAGCAGCAGGACCAGACCACGCTGGGAGACACCGGGGCACTGAGGACAGGTATGTTTTGTTTTTTTTTGTTTTTTTTTAAATTTTTTCACCTTCCCCAGCCTCAAAAAAAAAAAAAAAAAACTTTGTCCTGGACAACCCCTTTAAAAGTAGTACTTTTCCATTGTTTGTTCGGGTCCTCTGAAGCGGACCACTAAAATAGCAGTTACACACACAGCCTGGCGGACCCTATTGACTGTAATAGGATCCATCAGGTGTCCACTGTTTTTAAACTTAAAGCGGCGCAGGAAAAAGTCCTCCATGCAGGACTTTTTCCTCTGCCGATTTTCAACGAACTTTTTGATGGAGTCTCCAATGGAGACTTCGATGCAGATGTGAACGTGGCCTTAAGGAAACGTTGATAATACAACTAAATCTATGGTGGAGCTTCACTTAGACCTTCTTGATTTCTATTTCTATTTTCTAGTACAAAGTTTTGACTTGGTAAACTGGGTTCTTAGCAGCCAAGTCCATCCTGCCTTGCGGGGACTCTGGTGAATACTTTACAGTAACGTCAGACTCTGCAAACCAAAATGGTATTGGATTATAGGTAGCTGCTTACTCGCCTTGGTATGCTACAGCATACTGGGGAATTGCTCAAGTAGAAATTCCAATACAGATCAAGGAATTGCTTATATAGTAATTTCGTAACAGTATGCTAAGAATAATATGGCTCAAATTCACCTGCTCTTAATTCATTGGAGGCCAAAGTTCAAAGAAAGGCGAGCCACTTTAGTGTAGGGTCCCATCTAAAAGAGACTGCCTTGTCGATGGCAGATGGGCTTATACAATTTAAATGTTAACCAAGAACCTCAATTTCATGTATTTTTATATAGGGCAGGAATGATGCTCCTGGTTGTAGCAGAGCGCTGTTGTAACCTTTTGTGTTCCCATTTCTGTAGCAGCCTTGGCATTTCTTCTTGACATTGTTTGGCAGTGCTGACCATTTCTGTGTGTTTGATACAGATAGGGGTGGTTGTTCTCAGACAATTTCTTTTGGCAAAGTTTTTGGCTATAATTCTAGCTTTTTTTATTGCACCTTTGAACTTTATTTATACTGCTTTCTAAGAGTTTGGCTTAATTTTCTGGAAAACTCTCCCATCATACAGTGCTGGCCAAAAGTATTGGCACCCCTGCAATTCTGTCAAATAATATCGAATTTCTTCCAGAAAATGATTGCAATCACAAATACTTTGGTAATAATATCTTCATTTAATTTGTCTTCAATGGAAAACCACAAAAAGAATTGTCAAAAAGCCAAATTGGATATAATTCAACACCAAACATAAAAAAGGGGGTGGACAAAAGTATTGGCACCCTTTGAAAAATCATGTGATGCTTCTCTAATTTGTGTAATTAACAGCACCTGTTACTTACCTGTGGCACATAACAGGTGGTGGCAATAACTAAATCACACTTGCAGCCAGTTGAAATGGATTAAAGTTGACTCAACCTCTGTCCTGTGTCCTTGTGTGTACCACATTGAGCATGGAGAAAAGAAAGAAGACCAAAGAACTGTCTGAGGACTTGAGAAGCAAAATTGTGAGGAAGCATGAGCAATCTCAAGGCTACAAGTCCATCTCCAAAGACCTGAATGTTTCTGTGTCTACCGTGCGCAGTGTCATCAAGAAGTTTAAAGCCCATGGCACTGTGGCTAACCTCCCTAGATGTGGACGGAAAAGAAAAATTGACAAGAGATTTCAACGAAAGATTGTGCGGATGGTGGCTAAAGAACCTCGACTAACATCCAAACAAGTTCTAGCTGCCCTGCAGTCCGAGGGTACAACAGTGTCAACCCGTACTATCCGTCGGTGTCTGAATGAAAAGGGACTCTATGGTAGGATACCGAGGAAGACCCCACTTCTGACCCAGAGACATAAAAAAGCCAGGCTGGAGTTTGCCAAAACTTACCTGAGAAAGCCAAAAACTTTTTGGAAGAATGTTCTCTGGTCAGATGAGACAAAAGTAGAGCTTTTTGGGAAAAGGCATCAACATAGAGTTTACAGGAAAAAAAAGAGGCCTTCAAAGAAAAGAACACAGTCCCTACAGTCAAACATGGCGGAGGTTCCCTGATGTTTTGGGGTTGCTTTGCTGCCTCTGGCACTGGACTGCTTGACCGTGTGCATGGCATTATGAAGTCTAAAGACTACCAACAAATTTTGCAGCATAATGTAGGGCCCAGTGTGAGAAAGCTGGGTCTCCCTCAGAGGTCATGGGTCTTCCAGCAGGACAATGACCCAAAACACACTTCAAAAAGCACTAGAAAATGGTTTGAGAGAAAGCACTGGAGACTTCTAAAGTGGCCAGCAATGAGTCCAGACCTGAATCCCATAGAACACCTGTGGAGAGATCTCAAAATGGCAGTTTGGAGAAGGCACCCTTCACATCTCAGGGACCTGGAGAAATTGGCCAAAGAAGAATGGTCTAAAATTCCAGCAGAGCATTGTAAGAAACTCATTGATGGTTACCGGAAGCGGTTGTTCGCAGTTATTTTGTCTAAAGGTTGTGCTGCCAAGTATTAGGCTGAGGGTGCCAATACTTTTGTCCGGCCCATTTTTGGAGTTTTGTGTAAAATGATCAATGATTTGACTTTTTTTTTCATTCTCTTTTGTGTTTTTTCATTGCAAGCAAAATAAATGAAGATATTATT
Organism: Leptodactylus fallax; assembly: GCA_947044405.1. NCBI lineage: Eukaryota > Metazoa > Chordata > Amphibia > Anura > Leptodactylidae > Leptodactylus > Leptodactylus fallax. Next base: position 29,563 of record CAMRHE010000055.1, read on the forward strand.
ACCAAAGCATTTGTGATTGCAATCATTTTCTGGAAGAAATTGAGTATTATCTGACAGAATTGCAGGGGTGCCAATACTTTTGGCCATCACTGTAGCTGGCGATCTATCGGATTGATTGATTGATTGATTGAATAGTGTTTAATTTTTACTTCTAGTGTTTCTCTAGAGATATAGTTCAAAACTCAACTAGGCAAATTGCTGTAACTCCTGCCAAGTCAATCACGCTAATACAATAGTCATCTTGTATATAGTATTTTTTTTTTAAAAAAGTAAAAAAAAAAAAGCAGTGTGGAGTTTGAGCACTCACTCTTAAACTGGTCACACCCCACCTGGCTCGAAAAGAAGAGAAAGACACTGACAAACACTTCAGGGCACTAATGGGATAGTATACTTTGTGGAAGACCTAAGGGCCATTATACTGTATGAGAGCACTACTTATACAGTGTAACGGATCTAAGGGGCCATTATACTGTGTGCGAGGACTAAGGAAAGATTTTACACTAAGGGAGCATTATACTGTGTTGAGGGGAACTAAGGGGAAATTATACTTTGTTAAGGAACCAGGGGGGCATTTTGTGCTGCATACATCAGAACAAACACTGTGCACCAGGACCTTACTAGCACAGGTTTTAAGGACTGAGTAGCGGCCTGCAAGCCTTACATCATCATGCACAATGCCAAATGTCTAATGGGGAGTTATAAAGCACTCTCCCACCACTGGACTCTGTTTTGTGGAATGACAAATCACACTTCTCTATCTGGCAATCTGATGAACGAGTCTGGGTTTCGCAAACATCAGGAGAACGTTATCTGCCTGACTGCATTGTGACGACTTTAAAGTTTCTTGGAACAGGGATAGTGTTGTGGGGTTGATTTTCAAGAGTTGGCTTAGTTCCCCTAATTCCATTGAAGGGAAGTCTTAAAGGGGGTTATCCAACTTCCAAAAATGATCTGCTGATACACCCACAGCACTGCACCCTTTGCTTGGCTGTATTTTACTTGCTGCTCCTTGTGTCATTTACATGCAGTGAATCTGTACACAAACTATATTTCCCATGACTCCTCTTCCTGCTATCATTCTCTGTGTACCCCTTCCTTCTCCACTCTCCCCTGGAATGAAATCACAGGACACACAATGCCTGTGTGCAAACTCACTCCCTGGGGTCTGTGTTGTGTCAGATTTCTTCTTCAGTCCTTGAAGTACTGCATATCTGACCAGGTTATAAATCGCTCCTACATCAAAGGTCAGTATGAGTGGCTTCAAGCAGCAAGGAGATCTAGTGCTGCTGTGAAGTTTCGCTACTGGAAGAACTGCTCACAGGGAGGGGTAGTGAACTTGTAAACTAAACGTCACAGCTGAGGTCAACAACCTGAAAATAAAGCAGATAAGCAGTGCCAAATTTAACCCCTTCCTGACATCCGCCGTAATAGTACAGCGGATGCCGGGTCTGAGATGGCAGACGCTCTCCTGCAGCGCAACCGACATAGCAACCGTGTCTCTGCTGTATTCTACAGTGGAGACCCAGTGCTAATGCCCATGATCAGAGTTCACTCTGATCGCGGGCACAAGTCCCCACCCTATGACCAGCCTCAATAGCTATGTAGCGAATCTCCCATAGAAAGCAATACAGTTGTATTGCAGTTTATGGGACTTGCAATCAAATGATTGCAGGTTCAAGCCCCCTAGGGGGGCTAATAAAATAGTAAAAAAAAAAAAAAAAGAAGTTTTAAAAAAAAAAAATTAAAAAATCCCAACAAACCCTTTCCCTAGAATACATAAAGTAAAATATTACTGTGAAACACATCCACATTAGGTATCACTGTGTCTGAAAACGTCCAGTCTACAAACTTAAAAAAATATTTTTCCCATACAGTAAACACCGTTGCGGGAAAAAAAGTCAAAAGGTGCCAAACCGCCTTTTTTTTTGCTGTTTCACTTCTGATAAAAATTTGAATAAAAAGTGATCAAAGCAATAGACATTCCCCAAAATAGTAGAACTAAAAAGTACACTTGGCCCCGCAAAAAAAAAAAAAAAGATGCCCTATGCATCCCCATACACAGAAATATAAAAAAAAGTTACGGGTGTCAGAATAAGGCAACTTTTAGATAAAAAAAAAAACAAAACAATTTTTTTAAAAGTTTTACATTTTTGTTAAGGGGTTGAAATGTAAATAAAACTATATAAATTTGGTGTCCCCAGAATTCAGATGACATGTCATTTTGGCTGCAGAGTGAACTCTGCAAAAGTGAAGCCCATAAGTCGCACAAATGCACTTTTTATCCAAATCCACCCTATTCTAAAATTTTTTCCAGCTTCCCAGTACATTGTACAGAATAATAAAATGGTAGCATCATGAAGAACAATTTGTCCCGCAAACATTAAGACCTCATAAGGCTCAGAGCGGAAAAAAAAAAAAAAAAAAAAAAGTTATGGGGTTTGGGCAGGGAGTCAAAAACAAAGATTGAAAAATGTCACCGTCGGGAAGAGGTTAAACAGGATATATATTAGGAAATGTTTTGTATTGATGCATTCAGCCCATATTTTTTTAAAAACTGGATAACCCCTTTAACGCTTCAGCATATGCAGATATGGTGGACAATTGTAGGATTCCAACTTTGTGGGAACAGTTTGGGGAAGGCCCTTTCCTGTTCCAGCCTGACTGTGACCTGGACCTGGTGTGGAAGAATTTGATTGGTCCGCACAGAATCCTGACCTCAACCAGTTGATCACCTTTAGGATGAACTAGAATGGAAGCAAGGCCTTCTCATCCAAAAAAAAAAATTCAACCAACATTGGAGGTAGTGTCATGAAAATAATAATAATTTATGAGCATAAAGCATTTTTTATTTAATATTGTGTCTTCCCAAGGTTCTGTCAGGTCTGTCAGGAGATCTGTCAGAAGAGTTATCCGGGCATAGCATGAAGAGATGCTTTATGGGCTTGTGTTTAGCCTCTGCCACCCATAAGCATCCCTGTTAAACACACACAACAAACATACCGCATAAATGTACCAGAATTCAAGATTAATTTGCAACAAAAAAAACAGGCTCACATGCTGTGCACGTTTATTCTGCTAATGTTGGTCAAAATTCTGGCATAAAGTAAGACAACTAATAGGTGGTATACAATCAGACAAGACACTTGGCACTTGCAGGCTTATGTGCTTATCCATACAAGGATGAGTACCTCTGCATTGCTTTATCAGTTTCTGGGCACAAAGATATGTTTCTGCAGTACCTAACATGGCATTACTAATGGTTCTGGAGACATTTTGGATCTGTCAAACTCACTTTAACCCCCTTAATGACACAGGGTAGTTTGTACGTTAAAAGGGTTTCTGGGCAAAAAAAATATTTTTAAAAAAGGTCTGTTAGTGCTATCAATGGTTTAGTAAGTCCACCCAAATACCTTTAGCAGTGTTTTCAGTGATTTCTGGCTTTCTATGGGAGCTCCTGGTATCCTCTGCATTTGTTTACATGGGTAGCTTCCTGCTGTCTTAGCCTACAGCTACCATGATGCAGTTCACTCAGATCCCCCCTCTCACTTCCTCCCTCACAAATCCATTTCCCTAGCTAGCCTGTGGACTACTAGCCCTACCTACCTAGCTAATTAACTCAGTCCCCCAACCTCCTACCCACCCCATCATACTTACCTGTCTTCTCATCCTGGAGTTGACTTCCGTCGGTGCAGCTATCCCCTCTTCTGCCCACACCTGGGAGCTGGCGCTTGCGCAATAGAACGAAGAAAAGCAGCAGGTCCACCACGCATGCACAATAGAACGCTTCTCTTTGCTTCTGCCGGCGTTCTATTGCGCAGACGCCGGATCCCTTGTGAAGGAAGCGACGCCCAGCAGAAGAAGACACATAGTTATGTGAGGGTTAATTTTTTGTGTGACGAGTTGTACTTTCATTTGCCACCATTTTTGGGTACATAGAATGTTTTCATTTTTTGGGGGTCCATGTGAAATAACACACAATTCTGTCTAATTTTTTGCATTTTGTTTTTACGGCGTTCACTCTGCATTAATAATGACATGACATCTTTGTCCGACGGGTCATTACCATTACAGCAATACCAGATTTATATTGATTTTTATTACGTTTTACTGCTTTTATGAATAAAACGTCACTTTTTGAAAATGAACGATTTTGCTGGGGTCACCGTCTTCTGATGCCTATAACTTTTTTACTGTACTGCTGACAAGTATATGTTACAGCTCTATATTTGCGGGACACATTTTTTATTGGTACCAATTTTTGGTATGTTTGACCTTATGATCACTTTTGATTGATATATTTTGGGAAAAGCAGTGTGACCAAAATACGTTAAATTTGTGCATTGCGGCATTTTTTTTTTTTTTTACGGCGTTCACTGTACGGGATAAATAATGCTATTTTTGTATAGTGGGGACTTATACACACGTGGGGATACCTAACATGTTTGTTTATTTCTGTTTACATTATATTTTTTTTAATATATATTTTGTTTTGTTTTTTACTTATTTATTTATTTTTGTGTGTTTTTTCACTTTTTACATGTCCCACAAGGGGACTTGAAGCTGGGATCTCAGATCCCCTGTGCAATGTCCTGCAATACACAGGATGTAATGCTGCACGTACAGCTTTTGTGCCCGCGGCATTACAGCGCCGTAATAGTACTGAGCTGAGAGTGAACGATATACATGCCGCAACGTACTATTACAGCGCGGAGCGGGAAGGGATTAAATTCCAGACTGCAGGTCAGTATATTCTACAGATTTTTCTGCAGTTAATATCTCATCCACTTTTCAACTATTGAAAAAGTTGTGGATTTTCTGCAACCATTAATTACCGTGGCAGAAAATCAGCTGGTTATATGTCCTGTTTGTATGTACTCTTAAGGCTAAGGCCCCATGTAGTGAGCTGCAGCCAAAAAGCTCTGTGGTAAGGGGAGACCGGAGCGCTGCGCAGTAAAGCGCAGGGATCTTGACTGGGGGCGGACTGTAGGGGGACCAATAACGCGCTAGGGCGCGAAGAATTGGGGGCGGGGCTTAACCCCGTTCGAATTGACTATGCCGCGCAGCCCGGGAAGCGGCCATTCCGGAGCTGCGCGGCATGCTAATGAGCGGTCAGCCCTCCCCCCCCCCCCCCACCTTTTCACTGTAATGGCATCCCTCGATACCATCCTGGAGCAGATCAGAGCTGCTGCCGGCGTCCATGGTGAGGCCTGGCTGCAGGAGCGGCTGGCTGATATTATGCAGCCTGCCCGCGCCCCCATTAACCCTTCACTACCCCCGGAGGCGTCTGAGCGGCGGCGGCCACGCAGGACTCGCCCGCCAGCACGTTTGAGCCCTGATGAGCCCCCTAGGGCCCGGCGACATAGGAGTCCCTCTCGGGCCCCTCCAGGCCGGGCACCCCGCTCCACTGCTCAGGGGCGGAGGTCCCGGTCTGGGAGGAATCCTGCCAGTCGCCTGGCCCCTGCGGAGGTGGAGATCCCTGCCACTGGCCTCAGTGGGGGGACCTCCACATCCAGTCTCCATATGGCTACAGCACGTGGTGCAGCGGTCCCCTCCTGTGATGCTCCAGCGGGAGGGGGACTGTGTCTTCAAGTCCCGTCGGTTCCGGCTTTCCAAGTGCCCTTGGTACAGCAGCGGGAAATTCTGAACGACGAGCAGCACGGCGCTGGCCCCTCCTTCACGGCACCACAGCCCCGGTCCGAGGTGCATCCAGTGGTTTCAAGTGCATACGCGGGTGCAGGTCAACCTTCCCAGGGATGTCGGTCGTGCTGCAGCTGTCAGCGGGATGGTTCTCAACAATCAACAGGCGCCAGCGTTCTCCTGTACAGCGACCCAGGTCAGCAGGATGCAGGACCGTCGACTGGTGGGCCCACAGCACCTACGCAGTCTGGTGAGTACCATTCATTGTCGTGTCCGTTTCCTCCTATTCTAATGTCCCAGGGGTTAGGGATAGATAGGCCGGAGTCCCCAGTGGGTGGTGGTGTAGCTTCTGAGGGGATTAGGGAGCTATTGGGTAGCGTGAGGGAGCTACTGTCGCGCTGCGAACAGAGTGTTAGCGGTTCCCCGGTGGCGGCGTGGGTCCCTCCTGCGGTTCAGTCAGTAGCGTCACAAAGTGCGCCGGTGGTAGGGGCTCCGGCGGGTGTCACAGTGTCTGTCCAGACAGATAAAGAGAAGGTTGATTCGGTGAGGCTAGACGACAGGGCTCGGGGGGAGGTTTATGTGTGTTTTGAGGGTCCTCTAGGGGCGCATTTAAAAAAGGAAGTGAGGGAGAAGATTTGGAAGGACGAGTAGGGGAGACTGGAGCGCTGCGCAGTAAAGCGCAGGGATCTTGACTGGGGGCGGGCTGTAGGGGGACCAATAACGCGCTAGGGCGCGAAGAATTGGGGGGCGGGGCTTAACCCCGTTCGAATTGACTATGCCGCGCGGCCCGGGAAGCGGCCATTCCGGAGCTGCGCGGCATGCTAACGAGCGGTCCCTCCCTCCCTCCCGTTTTTTCTCTTTCTTGGGCTATTTTAACTTGTTTATCTTTTTGCAGGTGGTGTCACGGTGGCCTTGGCGGGTGGGGTCCTTGGAGTTGGTGGTCAATTGGCTAAAAGGGTGGAGTCAAAGGTAGGCTCCACCTATACATTTGGTGGTAATTGCACATTTTGGTGGATGGCCTGGCGCACGGTGAACGGTTACAGGGTAAATTGGCCCTGGGAGCTGGTACATGGAAGAAGGAGTTCGTCTTTATTCATGGTGCCGCCGAGCCGGTGGTCGCGGCTGGTGGTAAATTTATGGTGTGGTTATGTTAGCGCCAGGCCGGGGGATTGATAGTTTTTTTGTAGCTCCAAGGACTCTTACCCAGGTTAAGCGTTTATTGTTAAATTATTTTAAGTTATGCAAATTATAATAAGTTATACTTGTTGTTATTTATTTGTTGTTTGTTAATAAATACGGCTGCTGTGGCCGATTTAATCCAACCCTTTGGTCTTGGTTTATTTCTAAGGGGTGGGGGGTTTGAGAGCTGGGGGGCAGGGGTCGAGGCTGGAAAAGAGGGGGAAGGCATTTAGGCCCAGCAGTTTGGGTATCAAAGGTGGTGGTGGGGTTCATAGGGGGACCCCGTTATCAGCAATGCCCAGTCAAGACAGCAGTGGAAACGCATCACAGTTTTTTTCTGCAGCACTTTTCACAGAAAGTCCACAGATGTTTCCTCTGTTAACTTTCTGTCCCTATTATACCTATACAGAAAACTCCAGCGTTTCCATAGGTATAATTGACATGTGATTTACAAAAATGTGAAAGTTTTTGAAATCACAACATTTCCGCTGTGGATATTTCTCTGCAATGTGTGGATGGGATTAGCCAGAATCCCATCCACTTTGCAGGTAGTGTAAAACGCTGTGGTTTGGGGGCCCCGGCCTGAAGAGGACTTTTCCACACCTCTAGCAACTCCAACTAATTACATCTGGATTTTTTTTTCTCTAGCTGTCACTATTCCCCAAGTAAACACTTCTGTTAGTTTTAGTGCAATCTTACTTTCTACTGTCTAGGTGGGTGGCCTTGGCTTGAGTAAACACACACAGACCACCCAATTGACAGTAGAGACCAGTTGCAGACGACCGTGTGTATTTTGCAGTCCACAAACTAGTAATCCGTGTTCCTTTTTTGTGGACAGTGTGTCATCAGTTTGTCTTAGCATCAGTGCCGTATGTCCACAAAAACGGACAGTGTGTCATCAGTGTGTGATCCTAGTTTGCGGATCCACAAAAAAAAAAAAAAAAACACCGGAGACATCTATTGATGTCCCTAGCTTGTCCGTAACAACGGACGGCACACTGAGGACACATGGAGTACCTCCATGTGCCGTCCTTGGTTTTTAGTCTCCCATAGGTTTCTATGGACGAGTCCGTCCGCAAACACTGAACAGAGTAGGACCTGTTCTACATTTTGCAGCACGGACTCTCGGCCCGCACACTGATCAGTGGAAATCACGGTCGTGTGCATATGCCCATAGGAATGAATGGGTCAGTGTGCTATCCGGGAAACACACGGATAGCACACTGATCTCGCCCACGGGGCCTAACAGAAGTGATTGCTCTGGAATAGAGGGGACTAGAGGGAAATAATCCATCTGTGCCAGAATCAGAGGAGCAGCAGCTGTTGGAGAATGCAAAGAGTTGGAGGTAGCGAAAGGTCCTCTTTAAGTTGGCCTTACCCAAGATATTTATCTCAGGATCATTGGCAGATTCAGTTTATTTTAATAGAATCTGCTGTTACTCTTATGTGTAGGACTACCACAGACATCAGATTTTCGGCAGATTTTGCTACATTCAGTGGATCTGCCAAAGGTTTGCAGATACGTATTTTATGTGTACGGCCAGCTTTAGACTGATGCATTTGGGGAATGGTTCAACATCCCTTTTAAGCCAAAAATGTTTGACCAGTAAATTTAGCTGTAACGCGTCATATACAAATATAACGTTAAAAAAAATTTGATTAATTTCTAGAACAGTTTCTTGTTTCCAAAATATATCTGTCTACGGCTGTAAGTTTAATGTGACCCCTCCAAACTTGTCCCTCTCTGTGGAAAATCATTTTCATGAATCTTAGCCAGTCTTTTTTTCAAGATGCTTGTATGAGGCAAACCTCTGATGAGAATTCATCTCCTGCCAAAAAACTGCTTGTTTGGAACAGCCTTGTAAGATTCCACAGTCAGTCATATGTCTATATTAGGACATATCACATCAATGAAGATAGTGCTGACATTTTAACACTGGTTTGAAAAAAAAAAATATATACATTGCACATATATTAACAGCAATGACATGTCTTATGTGCGTGCATGTGTTACATTACTCAAACTCAGATGTACCAATATCTATAAGATTTAGGATTTCAGCTATACACAGGGTCAAAAGTTAGGAACCACCCAAACATCTGTAAGACGCTTGAAGAGGGTTGTTCCTAAGCAGGAATCACCAAATATCACAGGCTGTAGGAATCTGTCCAGCTCTGCTACCGGGGTATATGAATTTAATAGAAAGGGTACCTAAATACTGGAAAGAGCAGCTCTCATTTCTCCTTTTACTGCTATATTTTCCTATGTAATTGCTCCTGGAAGCAATCCTGATAGCAATGGCTATTTCTGCAGTCCCCTAATGAATCATGTAAGTGGTTAGAAAGCTTCACATTAAGGGCTTATTCACACAGACATACTGTATTATGTCCTTATTATGCTAGGTTCACACTAGCATTGGCTCTCTGTTGCTCTGGTCCAGAGGAAAAGAACAACAAACATGTGGACCATTAAGATAGCGGTTACATACAGAGCCTGACAGGCTCCATTGACCCCCGATAATCCGTCAGGTATCCATTGCTTTTCAACTGAAAGAAAGCTGTGCCGATTTCAGGTGGACACAGACTTTGCCGTAAATGTAAACGTAACCTTAATCACAATGGCATGTCCTATTAATTTTAATGGGTGCGTGCACACACGCACGCTATTAATCCACTTTGCAAACCACAGACATCCATTAAAGCTGTCCATTTTTCACGGGCCCAGATATATTAAAGCATGAAAAAAAAAAAAAAATGACGTGAAAATAGAGTCCTGGGTTCGAATCCTGCCAAGGGCAACATCTGCAAGGAGTTTGTATGTTCTCCCCGTGTTTGCGTGGGTTTCCTCCGGGTACTCTGGTTTCCTCCCACACTCCAAAGACATACTGATAGGGAATGTAGATTGTGAGCCCTATATGGGACAGTGACTGACAATGTCTGTAAAGCGCTGCGGAACATGATGGCGCTATATAAGTAAGCATAATAAATAAATGGTAGATGTGAAAAACAGATCAACCAAGGACAGTGAACAATCCAAAAATGAGTAGGACTGTGAGCTGTCCGTGATTAACTAGGAAGTTACACAACCGTATAAAATGTGTGAATGAGGCTTTATTTGTATTCAGATTGTTGTGGTTAAAGTCATGTGAAAAAAGCACATGTGGTTTTATGACAGTCTTCTTTGCAGTTTCTACAGGTGAAACAAGTTAGCATGTTTTGCCAGTAAAAACCCTTCACCTAAAACCACAGGTATTTTTTTCCAGTATAGTTTTCATGTGGTTTTAACAGTACCTCAACTGTAAATCCTGGATACACCCTAAACTAAAAATGACCTCAGCATTTCACCATAGCATACTAAAACACAAGTGCGTCATCTTTTGCTTACAGGACAAGGTTTAGTATGCTGAGAAATGATACTGCTCATTGTTCTAGTGAAATGCAGCGGATTACAGATGTTATTTCTTTCACTTTGCGCCCATGCCATGTAATTCCCACACTAGGGTAAGCAGCGGACCCTGGGCCTCCTAACAATACGTATAACAGATGTTACATTATTTTGCCTCACAGCATTGGATTTTATACTCCTGAGTTCAGTAAGTAAATGGTTGCTTTACATAATTGTATAGGCAAACTGCTCAGGATGAAAGTTTTCATTATGCTACATTGAGAAATTCCATCTGTAAGTCTCATACCTGTTGTTTATCCCGCTGCTGCAATCGCTACAGATCAGATCCACTACACTGGATCAGTTGCATAGCAACAACCTAAATTGGGCTTTGGTGACAAATTTTCTATCCATAAATCAATGGGGATATATCTGTGTCGGTTATAATGAAGATCAGAGTTCAGTCTCCCTGGCTCGATCCCCAATATTCTCGATAATAAGATTATTATAAGGATATTCACACCGGCTTCCAAACATTGCAGTCAAATTGCATGTTTTAGCTGCAAACACTGAAAACTCTGTAAATTGGTACAGTATTAGGAACATAGCAACAAAGAAGATTGACGGCAACGGCAGAAAAAGACCACATGGTCCATCTAGTCTGCCCTTGTGTTATTAACATTTTATCTTAAGATAGACATGTTTATCCCAGGCATGCTTGCATTCGCTTACTGTAGATTTCCCAACCACATCTGCTGGAAGTTTGATCCATCCGAACGGACATATTTCCTGACATTGCTACTGATCTTCCCCCCTGACTAATTTCCGATTGTGCCCCTCTGTTCTTGTGTTTAGTTTTTTTTTTTTTCATTAAAACTACTTCCCTCAGCAGCATGGTGGCTCAGTGGTTGGCACTGCAGCCTTGCAGCGCTGAAGTCCTGGGTTCAAATCCTGCCAAAGACACCATCTTCAAGGAGTTTGTATGTTCTCTCTGTGTTTGCGTGGATTTCCTCCCACACTCCAAAGACATACTGATAGGGAATGTACATTGTGAGCCCTATATGGGACAGTGGCTGGCAATGTCTGTAAAGCGCTGCAGAATATGTTGGTGCTATACAAGTAAGCATAATAAATAAATTCTCTCCTACACCTTATTTATACCTTTAACAGACAAAGTTTGTCATGTCTCCCCTTTTCCTTCTTCACTCAACGCTATATGGATTAAATCCTCCAAACAACAGACCTTTTGTTATGTGTGTCACTTATGTAGATTTAGAGAAAAACAAGCTTGTAGCAATATGCAAATGAGGCAGTTGGTGCACTTGGGGCGGGCCTTCAGCTCCTGGTCACTGTTTTTGGTGCTGGAACCCCTCCTCCCACTACTATGACGTCACCCCTCCTCCCACTACTATGACATCACCCCTCCTCCCACTACTATGACATCACCCCTCCTCCCACTACTATGACATCACCCATCCTACTTGATGAAATCTCAGGAAAGGGGGAGGGGTCCAAGTGGCAAACACGGTGCTCCAGGAGCGTAAAGAATGGCCGAGTGCACCATTGTGCTCTACCCCCTTTTCAACAAAACCTGTCAGAGAAGTCAGTTAATGTTTCTAAAACGCACTGAAAATGAGCTGTAAGGCAAGTGCACTGGTTTTTCTTGCCGCCTTTGCTGCCTGGCTGCACTTCTGTACTCTGCATTTTGAGTCTGTCTGATATATCAGGACCCCTATATCCTTCTCGTCTGAAGTCCTAGCTAACATAGAACTGCCATTGTGATAGTTAGTTTTTCCCAAGATCATTATCTTACATTTGGAAACGTTGAACTGCAGTTTCCATCGTTCATCCAGTAAAGGCAGACCTTTTTCCATGTTACAATACCCTCCAGGAGTATCAACCCTACTACAAACTTTTGTGTCATTGGCAAACAGGCAAACCATACCTACCAAACCTTCTCCTGTGTCACCTAATCAAATATTAGAAAGAATAGGACAGGCCCCTGATATACGCCACTTGTGACTTGTCTGTCCTCCGACTGCTCACCATTAACAACAACACTCTGAAATCTATTCATCAGCCAACTGCGAATCCACTGAACTATTCAGGGATTAAGCCCAGTCTTCAATAATGTTCAATAAATCAGCTCTTTATGTGGCAATGTGTCAAAGGCTTTGCTGAAATCTAGGTAAGTGATATCCACAGCAACCCCTTCATCCAACACTTTCGTGACATAGTCAAGAAAATCAATAGGATTAGTTTGACATGATCTGCCCTCCATAAAGCAGTGTGGTCTTGGATCCAATAAGTTGCTGTTTTTAGGAGATCAATTCTCTTCCTTGTCAGGTGGGTTTACATTATTGCTACTACTACCAAGGTCAAGCTAACCGGTCTGTAGTTTCCAGCTTCTACTTTACCACCATTCTTAAGGATGGGTACAACAGTGGCTATTCTCCAATCTTCAGCAGCAACATCACCTTTTAGGAGAGACGACTGGTTACACAAATCAGTAAGAGGAGCAGTAACTCTATAAGAACTGTGGGGTGGATGCCATCTGGACCCATTGCCTTGTTTAACTTTAAAAGTGCCAATTCATCCATAACCTCAGTCCCCAAAAACACTAGGGCTGAGATCTGACAGCAACATGTAAATGGAACCAAAAGACTGGGATTCACACTCTTTATAGGAAGATTTTCCAATTTTAACTACTGAGATGCAACTGCTGTCCAAAAGGAACACAATGGGCTCATTTACTAATATTCAGGTAAGGCTAGGTTCATATCTGTGTTGGAGACTCTCCTGCAGAAACTGCTGAAAATTGGCAGAGAGAAAAGTCCTGCATGGAGAACTTTGTTGGGTTTCTGCTGTTTTTATACTGAAACCAGCAGAGAGAAGACACCCGGCAGACCCTATTATAGCCTATGGAGTCCGCGGTAACCTCTGTTTTAGTGGTCCAGCTCTCCATCATTCTGGTCCTCAGTTGGACCCAAATAGCGGAGAGCCCAACGCATGTGTGAACCTAGCCTAAGGCAGTCTAAAGATGCATAAAATGTATCAAAGCGGCCTTTGCTGGATTATACATTTGGTGCTTCTTTACACACATTTGACTAACTTTACACCACTTGCCTAATTCGTGGCAGAACTGTGGCACACATTACTGCAGTGTAAGCCATGCCTTATTTCTGCTAGGCTAAGTGTCTTATCATGCAAAGCAAAAAAAAAAAGCATAAAATGCAAATCATGCAGGACACAATTTTTTGCACAATTTGCACCAGAATTCTAAGGCATTTTGAATGGTAAATCTGCCCCATTGAGTTGCAGGTAACTTGGTGCAGCCTTCCTGACACAGCCATTTTTAATTTTTATGGTTTTTTGCCATACCAATTATGTTTATTTCTTTATTGTTAAGGTTTATTTATATGTAAAACTGGAAAAGGGAGACGTTTTTAATTTTTAGTGCTAATTTTTTTTTTTTTATTAAATTTTATTTTTTTGTATATAAAGAATTTTCCAGAGTAAGGGAGGAGAGTAAAAAAATTTTTTTTTATTTTTTTATTTATTTATTTTTTTAAACTTTAGCACTTTTATATTTAGTGCTCCTAGGGCAGTGTTTCTCAACCTTTTTAAGCCAAGTACCCCTTTGTGGGAAAAAAAAAAAGTTCTAAATGAGTACCCCCAACTCATGTGACCAATCCGATTTTAACTGAGTAAAAAAAAACTGGTGCAAATAGCATGGCAAGCAAATCCTTTTGCTTTTGGGGGCACCTGCAGCAGGCGCATATGAAAAGTGCGTAGGGGCTTTCAACTCATTAGATCTTAAGTCAGAAGCTAACTGTCCATTCAGCTGTCTACCCACTGCTGTAGAGAACCGCACCCTTAACCATAACCCGAATTCTTCTGACATCTGCCTCTGTTTAGCACGTTTATGGTACCTCGGTATTTGAAGATGATGGTGGTTTGAGCGCCAGCCCCCCAGGAGCACTCGCTAAATCTTTCACTTTCAGAGCACTGGTTCTCAGCCACAGCATGTACCCTGGAGACTGTATGGCATACTCCATAGGTACTGCCCTATGAAGAACCATAGGTTGAGAACCACTGCCCCATGGCCCCATATTCAGTTTGCTTGTAAAATGCACTGCAATCCGTGAAAATAACTGAGTATTGTATCTGTAATGTTTGCCTAATATAAATACTACAATGGAAGGCTTGAGACCCTACGCAGGGCCCTCTGCTGCTATGACAACAAAATGACGGCCCACTATGACAATTGTGGGTTGGAGGGAGCCCTCTAACCAATCAGATGTAGGAGTTTCTATTGACTGCAGCATCTGAGAAGTTCATTATACAGGATCGGAGTTATATTTGATCCCGAAACAAAGGATGTCAAGCTCCCTAGTCAGATCAATTTTTCCCTGAGCCGGAGCCCCCAGCAGGCAGAAGATGATACTGGCTCCACCTGCCCATCTGATGTGAAGCTAAGGCATCATGGGACTGTTCTGTAACCAGAGAGAAAGCTGGACGTGCAGGAACAGGATGAAGTCTAAAAAGGAATATGGCGTTTGATCTATAGCAGATGCTGGATTTCAGAGAGATAAGTAAAATATACATAAAGGTCCAGAAGTTGATTGATAACCAGGTATAAGGAGCTAAAGCTGATTTTGCGGTGGAGGTTTTCTTTAAGCTACCAGTCACAGTTCCAGCTTAATGAATACCATGTGCAAATGAAATACACCTGAATCAAAATAACGCAATCAATCTTTATGGTTCTTAGAACTTCGCTCAAGAAAATGAATTTATGATTTTATTACAGTGATGTCACTTTTATTGGGGTAAGGGCAACCAGCAGTGTTAATCATCAACTGGTGGGGAACGTCCCCAAGGACTAAAAATGCTACATGCACGCATCCGGTCTGTTATCAAGATCTCTACCACTACAAACATGAAAAACACTTTGCACAATGCACACAAGACCTCATCTGTTACGTGTAACAAATATCAAAGAGGAAAATACATGAAAAAAACCAAAACATAAATATGTGGTTTTGTAGACACATAACTTTCATCACTGCATAATAAAGCAAACAAATGTTTCAACGCGTCAAAAGTAGAGAAAATCCTGCCTGCTGCAAAATAGGTTGCATGAGAATAACGAGTTCCAATAATATACACTACACACATGATTGTGAAAGATATGCAGCAATGATTCATCTGAGAGATGTATACTTTTCAATCGCAGATTTGTTTTTTGACTATTTCCTGCAGTAGTTCCTATGACATGAAGTGATTTTACGGGAATCTATAGGGTACCCTCAGGAGCAGGCTGCAGGTGCCCATAAAGCAGTCTACAAGTTACAGCGCACCAATCTCACATGGCTTTCCTGTTCTGTGTTTATATTTAGCAAAGAAATATTCTTGTCGTCGACATTTATCTTGAGGGTGTACCATAAAAAAAACACTTGAATGGGGTCCCCTAAACAACGTCCTATCTGGTGCTATGGTCGTGACGTTATAGTCGGCTGTGCACATGCAGTACTTTCTATTTACTTCTATAGGAGTTTTAAAAACAGCCTAGCACATGTACTCAATGGTATTCAGAATATCCATAGGAGTGAATGAAGAAGGATGCACATGAGCAGTTCTCGACAACCAGAGTGGCTTCTATACCAGGTAGCACAGGTTTCACCAATCTGGACATAGGTACAGGTGCAAGAGATGGGAACCGTACTGATGTGACTGATTTATGGTATATCCTGTAGACGTGCCATAAATGTGTAGCATGTGAATGTAAAAATTGTACATAATTACAGCCTCTTTATCTAGTGGCAAACACAAACTGGATATACTATTCAGGACCTGGAAACTAAGTGTCAAGTCAGTGGAAAATCTCATGTGTGTCCAATGATTTGGGAATATTATTATAATTTTATTTTTATATTCTTGATGCATTCACTGCATGCTGTTTGTTACAGAAGAGAGAATCCAAAAGAAACAGAATCTGACCAAGAATTGCTATTGCAGTCCATTATGATAGTCCATAAGGTGCCTATGAGAGGAGGCTAGATAGTGGTTAGAGAAGCCATGAAGAGCTCATCTTTTGTATGATTTCCCTGCTTGTGGCTAGTTGACTGGGTAATTACAGATACTATAAAGGCTGTATTATACAGCCAGATATACTGCGGGCAAGTGTCCATCAACGAGAAGCACTGCAAAGTGAATGGGGAGGAACGATTTCTGATGAGATTCTTCTTCCCCCATTCGGGGCTACACAAGTTATCGGCAACACGATCCTGATTCACAGAGCAATATGCTGCCGACAATGGTCAGCTTTTCACTCATTAGATCATAAGTCAGAAGCTGTCTGTCTATTCACTGCTGTAGAGAACTGTCCCCTTGACCATAACCCGAATTCTTCTGACATGTGTCTCTGTTCAGCACATGTTTAAGGTGCCTCAGTATTTGAAGATGGTGGTGGTTTGAGTGGCACTAGCTCCCCCCCCCAAAAAAAAAAAAAACCTTGGAAACTACAGTAGATGGTACCAGCCCCCCAGGAGCACTCGCTAAATCTTTCACTTCCAGAGCACTGGTTCTCAGCCACAGCATGTATCCCGGAGACTGCATGGCCTATGAAGAACCATAGGTTGAGAACCACTGCCCCATGGCATATGACTATTCAGTTTGCTTGTAAAACGCACTGCAATCCATGAAAATAAATGTGTATTGTGTCTGTGATGTTTGCCTAATATGAATACTACAATGGCAGGCTTGAGACCCTACGCAGGGCCCTCTGCTGCCATAACAAAATGATGGCCCACTATGACAATTGTGGGTTGGAGGGAGCCCTCTAACCAATCAGATGTAGGCGTTTCTATTGACTGCAGCATCTGAGAAGTTAATTATACAGGATCTGAGTTATATTTGATCCCGAAACAAAGGATGTCAAGCATTAACTCATTGATCAGCGGCACTATTAGACAGAGCAATTATTAGCAACAAGCGTTCCTAGGAGCTCTCGTTGCCGATAAGTTCCCTGAATACTGGCCCATCTAATGTTGCCTTAAGTCTCCAATATATTAGACAAACAAGGCACACCAAACAAAGACATAATGCTCAAGGTCAGCACACCTACCCAAATCATAAAAAAAATTAAGTTTTTTTTTGTATCCAGTAATCCGAAATTAGAGGGAAATCAGACAAATATTTCATCTATTCATAAGGATCCACGCAGGTTAGAAAGCCATGTAGACAAGACCATGGTTGCACACCAAGTCACCACTCTGTAAGGCACAGAATGCTCTACATTCATAAGTGATGCTACTAGAAGAAGATACCATGGTAATCTGGAAGACATGGAACATGCCATCATATTTTTTTTCTTGCAGAGTCTGTGGATAAATATGTCTGTGTGCCTTTGTAATACAGTTATATATATGAGCCCTAAAACAAGATAAAAACCCACTATGGCATAGACTTGTTTCATGAAAAGTAAAGTAAGGATCATGAACCTTTTGGAAAACCACTCTATGAAGTGTTTCCTATAATCCTAAAGCAAATAGAAGCTAGAACCTCCAGCAGCCTTTGTAAATAGCTATAATATGCAAACTCTGTAATGTTTGTTTTACTAAATTACCCCTTCAATGTATCAGAGCTAGAATATCTCTCCTTATGTTGCAACAGTATATGAAAGTCGTCCAATATTAGAATGTCCAGACAGAATACTTGTGGTAATGTGGCCAAATCTTTGTCTATGGTCAGGTTAAGTTGTTATATCTCATATTATATATATATATATATATATATATATATATATATATATATATATATATATATAGAGAGAGAGAGAGAGAGAGTTTCAGTCTGTTCTTTATGCGTAACCAAACGACTGGACCGATCTTCACCAAATTTGACACACAGGTACATCAGGTGTCCGGGAAGGTTTTAGACCAGCTCCTTAGGACGTACTGTTCCTGAGATACAGTATTCCCAAAAAATGACCTGCATTAGCCAATAGAAGCCTGCAAGTCTTTCACTCATATTCCAACTGCCATACACACGGTCACATGTCCCTTATCAGCCAATAGAAGCTTGCAGGTGCTTAGTCTCCACATGCACACAGCTTTACTCCAGGTTTTCTAAACAACCCAGTCATTTGTCTTCACTGCTGTAGGTCAGCTTTAAAAGGGGCAGGGAGCTGTGGATGACACTGTTACACAAAGTCACATACACACAGCTTTACTCCAGGTTTCTATAAGAACCGATCGCAGGTTTTTCATTGATATCCAAACTAAGATACACATGATCACATGACGCTTATGGACCAATGGAAACGAGCAGGTTCTTCAGTCTCCACATACACACAGCTTTACACCAGGTTTCCATAGCAACCAAACTATTTATGACCTGTATTAGTCAATAGCAGTTTGCAGGTCCTTAAATATTCAGTTGTGTGATGTGTATCAGCCAATATAACTTCACATGTAATTTACCAGGTTTCCATAACAACACAGCCATAGACTGTACCTATACTGGACTGCCATACTGGATGTCAGCATTATTATAAATTGAAATGTATTTAAACTACACAAAAAATGACATACAAAATAGACCAGTGACAATTCTTATGGGGCTGCTACACAAACAAAAAATGAAATATACTCGTGCAAAGCCGGGTCCTTCTGCTAGTAGTAATCGAAAAACTGTGACGTGTAAAATGGGCAAATCCCAAAATCCCAATTACTACATACTACAGAAATTATTCTTTTATATAAGTAAAAATAATAAATGTTCACATATCTATATCAAATATGCGACCGGAATCCACAGATCTATCAAGAATCCGCCGAAACAATTAAGGTAATTTTAAACTCCCTTGGACAACTGGCTCCGTTCACATCACATTTTCACATCCGTTTAGCAGATCTGCTTACATAAGGATTACTTTAACCACTTCGTACCGGGACACTTTCTCTGGTTCAGGACCAGACATTTTCGGGATTTTTTGTAAATGCTTTTTCAGGGCTATAACATTTTTTCATTTGGGTTATTCAACTAATTTTTGAATCTATTTTCGGTGACACAGAGCTTTATATTTGTTATTTTTATTTTTGCATTTTTTTTTATTTTTTTTTTTTTAGGTATAAAATGGAAACAAAGTCTGCAGTGAAAACCTCTGCGGACTTTCTGTGAAAAGCACTGTGGGAAAAACCTGAGACATATAGCCCCAGATACAGGAGGAATGCAGCCTCCTGCCCATAACTGCTGAGCTGATCTGCCCAGCAGATCACATGGCCACCGCGTCAGAGGGGAGTCGTATCATGGCGGCTCCCATAGCTGTATATACAGCACTCATTGAGAGCTCTGTATACAGCGACTGGCAAGGCAGACACAGTAATAAACGGTCCCTGCCTTCTCTACTTCTCTAGAGGAGGTCTGGCAGTAGTAACAGTCAGCTCCACAGTTCTGTAGTTGGTTTATAAAAAAAAAAAAAAAAAAAAAAAAAAAAAATCACTTTTTTGTGTTGTGTTTTTTTTTTTTTTGGACAGACAAAATTTAGAGGAATGATGTGGAGTACATTTGGCGCAATGCCCTTTCTTTTGCCAGACATGTGCCACAACTGCTGTCCTGCGCCTTAAATCGCCACATTGTTCAAATGTGGGTGTAATGGGGTAGGGGGGCTTGGGGCGGAGACGCCTTTGGTCTGATGTATTTACTATAATTCGCATCTGTTTTCTGGTGTGAGGTGAGTTCTAATTGAAATCTACGCCAGTTCCTAACTGGTGTAGATTTCTATATAAGGCGAACAAACGTGCGACTGATTTATGAAGAGGCCATGTACCAGTATGAAATGCAAGGCTCAAATATGTCCAGTTATACAAGGGGTGTTCAATAAGTTAGGCCCGGTTCACATCTGCATTTGGGTTTCTGTTCGAGGAGTCCACTTGGGGACCCCCTGAACGGAAACCTACAAGCATAAAAAGCAATTTACCTGGGAAACCACACAGATCCCATAGACTATAATGGTTTCTGTGTGGTTTCCACACGAAACATGAGGAAACATGAAGAGAGGAAAGTGCTGCTTGCAGCACTTTTCTCTCCGCTTGCTTCATGCGGAAACTGAGCGGAAACCACACGGACCCCATTATAGTCTATGGGGTCCGTGTGGTTTCCCAGGTAAACCGCTTTTTATGTTAATCGGTTTCTGTTCGGGGGTCCCAAAATGGACTCCCCGAACGCAGAGGTGAACCAGCTCTTATCTACCTCAAGTGGAGGCCATGATTTTGGAAGATTACCAAGTCAAAGTCAGAGTTATAGCTTATGAATTAGGCATTTCAGTTGGCATGGTTTCCAGTATCATTCATGATCTTTTGATAATTTCAAAAGTCAGTTCTCGTTGGGCAACACAAATGTTGATGCCTGAGCAATTAAACATGTTGCCAGGAAATTAGCAAGAGAATGTAGACCTGTTCAGAGAAAATCCAGGAGACCTCTATTCTTGGGTTGTTACAGATGATGAAACAAAAGTCCATACAATGGAAACAAAAGGGGACACCAACTCCGAAGAAATTGTGTGTGCAGCAGTCAGGTGGATAGGTCATGGCAACAGTTTTTTGAGATACAGAAAGTGTTTTATTACTAGAATTCATGCCACAAAAGACAATTACTGGAGACTTCTATGCTTCAACAATGAAGACTTTACGTGAAGCAATCAATGAGAAACGCCATGGGAAGTTGTCGACAGGTGTGTTGCTGATTTACAAAGCACCAGCTCAAAAATCTCACAAATCACAAGCTACTATCAGGGAATGCGGCTTCATGGAGCTTAACCACCCTGCAATCCAGACCGGGCTTCCAGTCATTACTTTCTCTTTTGTAACCTGAAGAAATTTCTGTGTGGGTAATGATTTCCTGATGATGATGATGAAGTCAAAGAGTCGGTAACAGGGTTCCTGCAGCAGCAAGAGGTCTCCTTCTATTCCGAGGGCATCCAATCACTGGAGGTGAAGAGGAATAAGTGTGTTCAAGTTAAGGGGACTACATTAAAAAGTAGAAATTTAAATTTTGTCAGAAAATTTTGTTTTCTATATTAAAGGTAGATAACACGCCTCGTATACTCTACTAGAAGAATCAAATTCATGCAGTGCATGTGGACGGCGTATCACGAATAGCTGTTCTTAAGCAGAAAGGAAATCTGCTAGGATTTCAGAGCATGATGCTGATTTTCAAATCCTTTCAATGCCTATTGGTAAAATCTGCTGTAAAATTTCAGGGTAAACTTCACATTTTAATACATGTCAAATTTTCAGAGAGGAACCGTGATAATATTCTACAGTGCGAGAACAAAGTCCTCGACCATTGCAAATTTACGGCTGTTTGTGCAATAAATATGTATATGATTTCTTAATTTTCAACAAAACAAATACAGTAGTGACCCAGAGATATAACCGTTTTATCATCACACATGATTCAGGATCTGAGGATGTGTTATAAAGTATCAGGTCTAAAGAAATGTTAGTATTTCAGTGCAACACCAAGATAGACCAGCCACCCACCTCCTACTAGGACAGCCGAAAATATCCATTTTTTTTTCTTTTACACTTGGTGGCACTCCCGAATAGCAGGTGCTAAAGTACTGATCACTTCTAGTAATGTTTCTCTCTATTGCTTCATGTACTAGTAAAATCTGTCAAACATTTTGATTACAGTCTCCCCTAGTGGTAAGCTACAGCTAGGACAATCAAGTCTATAGGATAGCACAAAAAAAGTTAATGTCATGTATAAGTTAATAAAAAAAAAAAAAAAAAAAAAACAGCCATGAAGTGGTGGACTGTGTATCTGAAAAATGGTGCATGTAATGTGAGCTGTATTTTTACAAAACTGCACCATTTCTAATTTATTTATGTGACGCTAGGTTCACACTAGCGTCAGGAGGGCTGGAAACTGACCCTCTGAAATAGCAAGCATCAATGGAGCCCGACAGACCCAATAACCTATAATAAGGTCCATTGGGTGTCATTTATTTTTTATTACTGAAACAACCAGGCAAAAAAAGTTGGACTTGCAGGAATTTAGTCTGGTGATTTCCGACAGACACTGCGATGGAGTCCCCAAACGGAGACTCCGACGCAGATGTGAATGTAGCCTGACGTGTTTGACAAATTGAATAAAACAGGATCAAAACAAAGAGTCTATGGGGCAATTCACATTCAGTTTCTTTCACAGGCCTATCAAAAAATGTCCTTTTTTTGTTCATTTTCACTCATCCCTGAATAGACTCAAGTCTATGAGGGATCTATGAAAATGCTGCCCCATAGATGCAACACTACAGAAAAGTGGACAGTTTCATCAGCTTTTTTTAAATATTTTTTTTCCCCAAGCTTGGTTGTGTGAATATAGCCTTAGGATAGGTCATCAATGGTGCCAGGTGTCGGACCCACTATTCTAATATTGATGACCTTGCCTGCCTTAGTGCTACTTGGAAAAAAAAAGTTAAATAGTTTTCCCTTTCCTTTAGGGTAATTTTACGTAGGTAACACACATTGCTCTATCAACGTGGGCAAGGTAGTAGCTTCTATAGTTGTATATACAGCGCTCATTGAGTGCTGTGTACACCATGATCAGGAAGGCAGGGGTGTTAATAAACCATCCCTGACTTCACTATAGGAACTCTTGCTGTAGTTACATCCGGCTCTCCGCTTCAGCAGCTGCAAGATTACGTGCGACTGCTTGAGGCTAAAGGCCCCACGTAGCGAGCCACAGCCGGAAAAACGCGGAAAAGACTGTGGCGGAAACATATCACGTTTTTTTACAAACGTTTTTCACAGAAAGTCCAAATAGTCTTTATCTGCGGACTTTCTGCTTCTATTATACCTATACGGAAAACTCCAGCATTTCCGTAGGTAAAATTGACATGCTGCGATTTACAAAAACGCGCCGGTTTTGAAGTCGCAGCATTTCTGCTGCAGATATTTTTCTGCAATGTGTGGATGGGATTAGCCAGAATCCCATCCACTTTGCAGGTACTCTAAAAATCACTGCATTTAAGCACTGTGGGGTCCTGGCCTCACACTGCAAGGATCAGGTTTAAGAGTGGACCATCCAGGTGTATATATAGTCAATGGCAGGTCCGGAACCATTTAGGTAGAGACTGCAGTTCATAGGAGTCTATGGAGAGGAAAAGGAAGAGGAATGAGTGAGAATTGAAGAGATACAGGCACAGACCCCCAGCTACATTAAGGAGGGGACGCAGCTGCAGCTTATCAGTCTCACTGAATGCTGTGGGGGGAGATGTAGATGTCTAAAACATACAGCACAGCTTTTCACACCCAGAAAAGCCCCCCCTATAAGAGAAAGAGACACAAAATGTTACACAACAAAAAAACGCAGAGAGCAGGGGAGAGCGGCATTTTGTTTGCATAAAGCATGAATGCTTTATTTTTGCAGAATGACTTAGGCTGGGATCACATCTGCGTCGGGTGTCCAACTGGCGCAGATCCGTCTAAAATCACCGCACAAAAAAGTTCTGCAAGCCCAACTTTTTCATCTGGAAATTTCAATTAAATTTCGGGCATCCATCCATTGGTGTCTGCTATTTTTGAGGTCTGTTGATCCTTTGTTCTGGTCCTCCGACCTGAAGAACTGACACCTGGTACTGATCTGAACTAAACGATAGCTGAAACACTGGAAAAGTATGGTTAACTAGCTTATGTATTGCCCTGCACACCGGTGCTAAAAGCTGCCTATAGACACATCTGGTGGTAGATTCCCTGTAAGACTCTCTCTCTATTGAACAGATATACTAGATATACTGATTGTGTATAATATAATATTTATCTCTACATAGCAATGAAAAATTTCAACACAACTAATGTACAATCAAGGGTGCAGTATTATATTATATACTAATATGGTGCCAAGAACAGAATACTGTTTGCTCCTGATACAGTTAAGTACATAGATTAAATCTGTAGTTGCTGTGAAACAAATAAAGGAGCTTGAAAATTTTCACATTTATGGCTTATAATAGCAGCTGAGTAAGGGTGGGTTCACACTACTTATTCAGTGTCGTTGTTCTCATCCATCACACGACAGATGTAGACCCCACCATTGGATGTCCACCTGCATTCACACCAATGTAAAAAAATATGGTGGAAGCTTTGCGTGCAGGGCTTTTTCTTTCCTTATAAAAGTAAACAAACTTGACAGAAGACCATGTCTGTCATGCTGCTTACATTAGAGTCAATGGGAACGGACTAAGATGGTGGGGGGGGGTTCCTAATTTGCTTCATCACTAGGACTTATATTTTAAGAATGGATGAACGGATTTGGATAAAAAAAAAAAAAAAAAAATAATAATAATATAAAGTGACAGCGCCTATCACATGATATCATTGGTCTGGTGACTGATCCTCTTTAAGCCTAGAAATGTGTTGGCCAAGAGATTTTTCTTATGAATTTTGCCAATTTTCTGCCCAGAAATCCACACTAAAGTCGGGACGCCATGTGGCGTAAACGCTGCAGCAAAAAAATGCAACGTTTTACAGTTCCTGCAAATCCCATCCACACATTACAGAAAAATACCGTTGCGTTTTTGTAAATCTTATGTCAATTATACCTATAGGTTTCCCTATAGGTATAATTGAAGAAGAAAGTCCACAGAAGAAAACTCTGCGGACTTTCTATGAAATGTGCTGCTGATGTGTTTCCGAAGCAGGTTTTCCCGCAGTGTTTTTTAGCTGCGGCCCGCTATGTGGGGCCTTAGCCTAAAGTGTCATTGTTTTCATTAAGAGCCACTGGCTGACGCTAAAAACCGCAACAGGTGGCCACAAACTGATAATCCCAGTTTCCACTTTATTTTTTTCCTGCCATCAAAAAACTCTTTGTGAACATTCCCTTCTATAGCTGAAATGTATGATTATAGAAGTGTTACAACAAAGTAAATTTCTCCCCATCCCTACCCCATGCAAGTAACATGATAGAAAAAAAGGAGAGATAAATGGTGAACATGATGAGAACAGGAAAGGTTGTACGTTATATGCCATTAGTGTACTGCCCTGGAGGCTTAGGGAAGACACTGTGTGGGAAATGGCGATAAGCTTTGGATATGAATAAATTATTAGGTTCTGTACTTGTCACCGGTTCACAAAAACTGCAGAGTGCATTATTGTCAAAGCTGCTTGTTCTGACTAACTCACTGTAAATGCTTGTCCCACTCACTAGAGTCTCTGAACAAACACCGTAAAAGTGGAATCTATTTGCAAGTTCAAGATAAGCCTTATATGAACATTTCTGTGTGATTTACCACCAGCGGAAAATTACTGCTGTGTTCACATATCTCAAGTCTTGTGACATAAACTGATAAAAAATAAGGATATTAGGTCATGAGCAGATATGAAGAAACTGGTAATAGGCCCTTATGTGTTGGCTAGAAAAAAAATAGTAAAAATATGTACATTTTCCACAGCTGTTTTGCACAACCTTCGTGTGAATCCAGGCTTAGTCTGTTGATCGATAGCATGGAAGACATATAGGCCTGTATCTGAGCTACAGACACTAAACGATAGGACATTTCTTAAGCACTGCAAGCCTAACTTTTAGTCCGATGATTTTCAGTTAAAAAGGATAGACCCCAGTGAATGGGGCCCCTCAGGCTCAGTTTGTGTCAGTCATAGATCTGTTTTTCTGCTCTAGTCCTCTGACAAACCAGAACACCACAAAGACTACGCAGGTGTGAACCCAATTTATTTTTATTGCATCAAATGTACTGAGAATTGCCTTTTCTGCTTGAAATTTTTAGTGTTTAAAACATTCACACTAGTGTTGTCTCTCCGTCGTTCGTTCGACTTTCGGCAAACACTGTGATGGAGTCTCCAACAGTACAGATGTGATTGAAGCCTAAGTTGTTGCAACCTAAGAACAAAAAGGAGGACAATGATCTGAGAAGGATAAGGCGCATTCCGAGGTAAAGAGGATTCTGCAAAATTCATGGCAGATTCTACGGTCAGATCCAGATATTGGTCTCTGTTAAGCAGTACACCATCATTGACATATAGACGTGGGACTAATCTAAGGATAAGCTGGTCCACAGTCATTTGGCCTCTTTGAATTCTGATACATGGCTAGGAAGACAAGTAAGGGAGATTGTTGGTACATATCCTTGTGGTTCTTGCCGTAGTTTTGTACACTCGAATAAGTCATTTAGAAGCACCACTACAAAAATATGGTACAGAAACAACTTTATCAATTGCAGAACAGAGGGGGTTGTTTACTTCATAACTTGTTCTTGCGGGGTTCAATATGTTGGGAAAACCATCAGAGAACTCCGCAGGGGGGGTTAGAGAGCATGTAAATAATATCAACCGCCAGGAAGATACGACAGTCACACGACATGTGTGCGATCAACACCAGGGAAATGCGTCACAGATTAGCTATCAGGGCATTGAGCTAGTCTCTCCCTTCCCTAGAGGAGTTGATTTTGACCAAAAACCTTTACAGAGGGAAGCCTGTTGGACTTTTTTTTTTATTATTATTAAAAACTGTCAAACCATGGGGTCTTAATGTTGGTATTTCATATGCCTGTTTTATTTAGAAGCCCTTTGTTTAGTTGACACTTGGCAGATGTTCTCTGTAAACTGATCTATTCTCAATAGGTTGTCTGCTGTTTGTTGTATCTGTATAGGTTGCTTTGGATATGGTAGATACGCAGACATTATTCGGTATTTTGTTTTATGTAACCCTGCTTTTTAATATTGCCATGTATTGATGTTATCTGTTCTTGCTGCAGTTGATTTTGCCCGTTAGCCTTTTTTGTATTTAAATTGGTTATTCTTATGGTTATAATTTTCTCATCATTGTTTTGAGATTGACAGCTTTATGAGCTTCTTCTGGTATCCACTGTAACCTAGGTCGAGGCGATCCTGGTTATTTTCACTTACCTGCTTTATGCATTCCCAAATACTAGTGTAGCGATGCTAGTTATCTGATCTTGAGTCCAATTGGTGAGGCTATGGCACAGTACTTAAACAGTAGTAGATGAGTTAAATAGGAATAGTAGCACAGGAGTAAGAAGCAACCGTGGTCAGACGTATGTAGGATTCGGTACACAGGAGCAGAAGAGTAACGGTGAGGATCAGCACAAACAGGAAGCAGACAGCCAGAATAATCAGGCACAGGATGGAATAAGCTGTGGGTTTATATAGGGACTGCTATTAATGTAATGCCTCTTACCTTGGAACATTCCTGTACATGTTGTATTTGTATCTGCTTATCTTATCTTATCTTTGCTGCTGTAACACACTGAATTTCCCCACTGTGGGACTATTAAAGGACTATTATTATTATTATTATTATTATACTGCGATTGGCCACAGAGCAGGTGAGATCCCTAAGCTAATCACTCCAATGGAAAGTCCAGGCTAAGCAAGGCAAAGAACAAACAGGCTTCTACAATGGCATAGTGGTCAAGGCTGCAGAACATGGCCAGGAAGTTAAGGGTATGGACGTGTTATGCGTTTGTTTTGATTTGATGAAGCAGGCTGGAGGAGGCGGGTCTTCAGCTATTTAAGACGAGAACCTCCGTTCCCCTGTGCGGCCATGCATTAGTACCGATGGGGGGCGGGGGAGTTTATGTATAATCCTGGATAACAAAACAAAAAAAAATGGGGATATACTTACCATAGACCTCTTTGCTGCTTAACACAATCCTCTGATGATATGGGATATGACATAGTAGTAGACATCTATGGACATTGAAATGTGTTAGATGTGTTTAGTTGAGTCAGCTTAGTTTCGGTATCTTTATACTTTTTTAGCTGATAGATTTGGCAGCTTTGAAAAACGCCCAGCTCTAGTCTGCATTACGCGGTTAGGCAAATGGAGGTTTCACTAGCACGATTTGCTGATGTCCTCTGTGCGGGCTTTTCTGTGCCTTACTCTAGGGTTAATCCCTGAGATATATCTGCAGGAATATTGATTTAGAGCAGACTTAGGATCTCCCAGAGTGCTCTATGGAAGATTATATATTTATTGTGTAACCTCTAAGAACAGTAGTCCTTGATGCGGAATAATAGTGTCAGTCCCCTCTGGTCACTACGAGAGGCTGACGGGAGTCCACATTCACTAATTATTATTATGAGACTGGGTGTCAGTCATAGTAATAATGAAACATCCAGATATATGTACACACATGTAGAGATTGGTTGGCTACCTGACTTATGGGGGTATTTTTAGGGTTTTTTGTTTTTGGGGTTGTTATGGATATCTTTTGTGTTTTAATACGGCCTTCAGTAGGCAGTGACTCTCTTACCAAGTTTTAGGGAAGCCTAAGTTGTGTTCTTCAGTATGGGTCTGTTCTAATATGTATATTTATAGAAATGAATAGTATTCAGTAATAGATATTTCTGTTATAAATATTTTTACACACCAAGGTTTTATACAAGGGCAACCTTGTTTTCTCCCTCTCAGCTCTGGAACCTGTAAACATTTCACAATATATGCAGCGGTGAGTCTTGAGGATTTTCTTCCAGCTACAAGTCAGTCTGAAATGTCTGAATACATTAAGTATATACTCTGAACTTTCTACTGACAATTTCCTTCATGCAATCTGCAGCTGATACCAAACCTAAATTTGGCAGATGGCTACCTTGAATGACCTTTATCACTGAGAGCAGAAATTCTGCACATTATCTTCTGTGGGTCACATAGCACCTCATCCAGGGCAAGGATGTATATTTAAATGCACATTTCCCACGGGTATCTCCTGCCATATCATGTACTCATTCCCCAGACATGGACAAGTTATGTAAAGTGTTATGTGATGAAGAATTCATGAAATATTATTTTTAACATCACAGATGAAGAACAGTTTTGTTTTTGAAGTGTTAATACATTATATACTGTATATACTGCTGCGTAGAGAAGCAGAACAGATCATTTACAGATAAGTCTTGTTTAGTAAAGATGGAAAATCATGACTTCTATTTGAAGATAAAGTATTTCCCACGAAAAAAATAACTCCTCAGAGATTTTTGGCAAACATGACAGGGAATGCAGTTTGCTTTATCTTTGTGCTTGTAGGTGGAATATGTATGGGTAATTCATATGCCAAGCACAGATGTAGCAAGCACCAAAAGTACAGTGAAAAGGGGAGCGTTATTTAGAATGGTGCATTGTGTGAGGGTCTTAATACTCTGAGCACTGGCAGCAGATAGGCCAATAATATGAAGAGGGTCCATACTCATAATTCTGGCACGTTGTGGAAGGCCCTGTGCACCAGAAATGAAATCTACAACCCCTATAGCTTTCTGGCTTACGTTATCGTAACTTTGTCAAGTGCTCTACCCACTTTTTTGAAAGTTGCAAGCAGGGTGCAAATAGAAAAAAAAACATGCAAACTGGCATACAATGTATGGTAAATTTCCCCCATTGTGTTACTCTAATACACTTACAATATTAGAACAGTGGGCTATGCAAACAGCATGGTGGGCCATGGTATGGTACTCAGTAAGTCTGCTGACTGCACTGTCACTACTTGCTTTTGGCATCCATTGAAAAATGGCGCAGTTTTTTTCCATTCAGAATCATTCAGAATCTAACTTCAAAACCTCAATATGTCTCGATATGACATCAAAGGCATATAGAGGTATAATAGTCCCAAACAAGTCTATGGGTGCTGTATTACAGCTCTGCATAAAGTCACTTGTGCATAAGGCCAGACCCTCTTTTTACAATGAATGTGTTTGTATGGCTGAAGGTCACATGACAGGATATCTATACTCAGAACTGTTGGTGTTACTACCATGGCAACCACAGAGCAAGCAGAACATTAGTGCAGCAATCATCGCTAGAAGAAATAACATGAAGGCTATATATTACTAAATACAGTTAGTTTTATTTCACGGCTATAAAAGTCTCCTTGTTTTTTTTTTATTATTTTTTTCTAATTTTATTACTTGTGCTGTAAAAGGTGACTTATTTTTTTGAATTTCTACTTTTATTCGAAAAAGCACAATGTCATCCTTGTTGTTTGTGGAATGGGCATATACTTTTATTCACTAAGTAAATCTCTGGTTTACCCAAAGGTACCCTTTATAAATGTTATACCAATGACAAAAAAATGGGGATGACTGGACGTTTGAATCCATGTACAAACCACATGAGAAATACCAAGAGACAGAGACATGTAGAAAGGGAACAGCAGTTAACCACTTCCTTCCTCCTCAATACTTTTTCACGTTCTTATTTGCCGAGCCGGTTGTCATCAGGATATGAAAAGACAGTAAGTCTGTCCTCCATGCTCACAAGGCGGAGTGCTTCTTCTCTCACACGATTACTACCCGCCAGAAGTACAGCTCAAGGGTAAGGAGAAGGAAACAATTGGTGGTGTTGACCTCCTAGATGCCTTGGTCTACAGTAATTATGGCACCTAAGGGGTCTGTACCGTTGTACTGTCACCACTATTGAATAATCAGACATTTTTATGTTCATGTCCATATATGGGACTCAAGTAGCCAGTTACATAAGTTTTTAAACAGTTCAGGGAAAAAAAAAAAGAAAAAAATACAAAAAATCCGATTTTCTCTATATAAATGCTTTTGTTTCAATAAGCATTTATATCTCTCAAGAAAGAGTTAACAAAAATTATCAATGTTAGGTGTATCCCAAAATGGGTAAATTAAAGCATACAAGTTATCCAACAAAAACAAGCCTTCATACAGTTATGGCGATGGAAAAATAAAGTCATGGCTCTTGGATGCAAAGATGGCACGGCTGAAAAACTGCTTGGATAGTTAGACGTAAAATAGCCCAGACACTAAGTGGTTAAGGTGTTTGGGAACTTCCTACTATAACACTGCAGCACAGCAGATGCTTTATGGATAGATGTACATATAGTAGGTGTTTGTGAATTAATGCACCCAAGATGTCTGAACAGACAGACAGTGCATGCGACAAGATTCCTCCGGTGAAGAAAATGAGTTGTTCATATTTTATTACCTGAGTTGGTAATAACTTGAATGTCCTCCCACACAGAACAATATATCCAAAGTTCTATAACAAATTTTCTAGTTCTGATATAATAATACATTAACAGAAAAAACAAAAAAAAAAAAAAAAAAATGAAGACTCAATGTCTCCAAAACCGTTGTTTGTGCAGCTACAGAAATTTTTTTTTTTTTTTTTTTTTTTTTTTTTTAATTTTATTTAGACCAGATGCTTCCTATATAATCCTGAGGAGAGGTCACCAATATCAGATTGTGACACCTGTGACCCCCATCATCACTTGAATGGGAGCTGAACTGCAGTATCTCGGCTTGGCCACTACACAGAGAACAGCACATCTGCTTATGTGTATATTCTGGCCCCTGGAAGTTTCTGTGAACAGCTGATCAGTGTGGGAGCTGGTGTCTGACCCCCCTCCCCCTATCAATTTGATATTGATGATCTCGTTTTACGATACATCATCAATATCTTTAGGCAGAAAACCTTTTTAAGTTGGAAGGCCAACTTTGGCAACTTTAATATACTTTTTTAATTGCTCTGATGCCGTCTAAAAGAAAAACATGAATCACTTTTACAATTATTATTGATAAACCAAATCTAACCCTGTGAATATAACAGCTATTCAGATTTAGGTCTCTAAGGTTACAGACTACAAACGAGCCCTGTGTAGTCTGATCCTGCAGTTATAGCCCATTCAGTGTCCTCTCCTTCTCGCTAATATGTATTTGGAAGATTTGCAAGAAGTAGGGGGCAGATAAAAATGAAAATACAGTCTCGCATTGCGTCTGTTTGTAATTCATAACTATGGAGAGACACAGTCAAGGCCATAAAGCGGTGGCACCCCTGAAATTTTTCCAGAAAATAAAGTATTTCTCCCAAAAAATTATTGTAATTACACGTTTTGTTATACACATGTTTATTTCCTTTGTGTGTATTGGAAAAACACATAAAAACAGAGAAAAAAAAAAAAGGCAAATTGGCCATAATTTCACACAAAACTCAAATAATGGGCCGGACAAAATTTTTGAAATCTTTTCAAAATTTTAGGTAAATAACTTTGTTTCAAGCATGTGATGCTCGTTCAAACTCACCTGAAACCAGATAAAAAGGAGAGAAGTTGGTTCAATCTTTGCATTGTGTGTCTGTGTGTGCCACTCCAAGCATGGAGAACTGAAAAAGGAGAAGAGAACGGTCTGAGGACTTGAGGACCAAAATTGTGGAAAAATATCAACAATCTTAAGGTTACAAGTCCATCTCCAGAGATCTTGATATTCCTTTGTC
This sequence comes from Leptodactylus fallax, assembly GCA_947044405.1. Lineage (NCBI taxonomy): Eukaryota > Metazoa > Chordata > Amphibia > Anura > Leptodactylidae > Leptodactylus > Leptodactylus fallax. Next base: position 62,036 of record CAMRHE010000055.1, read on the forward strand.
CACAGTGCACAACATAATCAATAAGTTTACAACCCATGCCACTGTAGCTAATCTCCCTGGACATGGACAGAAGAGAAAAATTGAAAGGTTGCAACGCAGGATAGTCCGGATGGTGGAGAAGCAGCCCCAATCAAGTTCCAAAGAAATGCAAGCTGTCCTGCAGGCTCAGGGGGCATCAGTGTCAGCGCCATCTATCAGTAGACATTTCAATGAAACGAAACGATATAGCAGGAGACCCAGCAGGACCCCACTGCTGACACAGCCACATAAAAAAGCTAGACTGCAGTTTGCCAAAATGTACATGAGTAAGCCAAAATCCTTCAGGAAAAACATCTTGTGTACAGATGAGACCAAGATAGAGCTTTTTGATGAAACCCATCATTCTACTGTGTGTTTGTTTTACTGAAAATGGAATGAGGCCTACAAATATGGTGGAGGTTCATAGATGTTTTGGGGTTGTTTTGCTGCCTCTGGCACTGGGTGCCTTGACTGTGTATCATGAAATCTGTAGATTACCAAAGGATTTTGGGTCTCAATGTAGGGCCCAGTGTCAGAAAGCTAGGTCCTAGGTCAGTGATGGCGAACCTATGACATGCATGTCATAGGTGACACGTCAAGACATTTTGGGTGACCTGCATCGGCAGCTACGTATTGTGTTATTGCAATAAGCAGCTGCCGATACTTTTCACTTACCTGTCCACGCTCCTGTCCGTGTGATACACCGTGTGATTGGCCAGAAAAAGGGAGTCATATACAGTCATGGCCAAAAGTTTTGAGAATGATACAAATATTAATTTTTACAAAGTCTACTGCTTCAGTTTTTCTAATGGCAATTTGCATATACTCCAGAATGTTATAAAGAGTGATCAGCTTAACAGCAATTACTTGCAAAGTCAATATTTGCCTAGAAAATGAACTTTATCCCCCAAAACACATTTCAACATCATTGCAGCCCTGCCTTAAAAGGACCACCTAACATCGTTTCAGTGATTGCTCCATTAACACAGGTGTGGGTGTTGATGAGGACAGGGCTGGAGATCAATCTGTCATAATTAAGTAAGAATGACACCACTGGACACTTTAAAATGAGGCTGGTGCTTGCCATCATTGTTTCTCTTCTGTTAACCATGGTTATCTGTAAAGAAACACGTGCAGTTATCATTGCACTGCACAAAAATGGCCTAACTGGGAAGAGTATTGCAGCTAGAAAGATTGCACCTCAGTCAACAATCTATCGTATCATCAAAAACTTCAAGGAGAGAGGTTCCATTGGTGCCAAAAAGGCTCCAGGGCGCCCAAGACAGACCAGCAAGCGGCAGGACCGTCTCTTAAAAGTGTTTCAGCTGCGGGATCGGGCTACCAGCAGTGCAGAGCTTGCTGAGGAATGGCAGCAGGCAGGTGTGAGTGCATCTGCACACACTGTGAGGCGGAGACTCTTGGAGCAAGGCCTGGTCTCAAGGAGGGCAGCAAAGAAGCCACTTCTCTCCAGAAAAAACATCAGGGACAGACTGATATTCTGCAAAAGGTACAGGGAGTGGACTGCTGAGGACTGGGGTAAAGTCATTTTCTCTGATGAATCCCCTTTTCGATTGTTTGGAACATCTGGAAAACAGCTTATTCGGAGAAGAAGAGGTGAGCGCTACCACCAGTCTTGCCTCATGCCAACTGTAAAGCATCCTGAAACCATTCATGTGTGGGGTTGCTTCTCAGCCAAGGGAATCGGCTCTCTCACAGTCTTGCCTAAAAACACAGCCATGAATAAAGAATGATACCAGAATGTCCTCCAAGAGCAACTTCTCCCAACCGTCCAAGAGCAGTTTGGCGCTCAACAATGCCTTTTCCAGCATGATGGAGCACCTTGCCATAAAGCAAAGGTGATAACTAAATGGCTCAGGGAACAAAACATAGAGATTTTGGGTCCATGGCCTGGAAACTCCCCAGATCTTAATCCCATTGAGAACTTGTGGTCAATCATCAAGAGACGGGTGGACAAACAAAAACCAACAAATTCAGACAAAATTAAAGCATTGATTCTGCAAGAATGGACTGCTATCAGTCAGGATTTGGTCCAGAAGTTGATTGAGAGCATGCCAGGGAGAATTGCAGAGGTCCTGAAGAAGAAGGGTCAACACCGCAAATATTGACTTGCTGCATTAACTCATTCTAACTGTCAATATAAGCTTCTGTTACTCGTAATATGAATGCAATTATATTTCTGTATGTGATAAAAACATCTGACAAACACACATAAAAACCAGAGGGCAGCAGATCATGTGAAAATATAATATTTGTGTCATTCTCAAAACTTTTGGCCATGACTGTACTGTGTGATGGGTCAGGAAAAGGGGGCCATATACCATGTGATGGGCCAGAAATACATATAATGCAAATACATATACCAAAAATATAACAAATATAACAAAATTATGGATATTTCTGTATGTGACACGCCACCCGAGTTAAGCTAGGTTTTTTTTACTAATTTTGACACACCGAGCTTAAAAGGTTAGCCATCACTGTCCTAGGTCATGGGACATCCAGCATGACAATGACCCCAAACACACTTCAAAAAGCCCCCAGAAATGGATGAAAAAAAGCGCTGGAGAATTCTGAAGTGGCCTGCTATGAGTCTGGTTCTAAATCCCATTGAACACCTTTGGAGAGATCTTAAAATTGCTGTTGGGAGAAGAGAAGGCGCCCTTCAAATATGAGAGACCTGGAGCAGTTTGCAAAAGAAGAGGGGTCCAAAATTCCAGTTGAGAGATGTCAGAAGCATTTTGATTGTTATAGGAAGTGATTGATTTCAGATATTTGTTGTGCAACCAAATATTAAGTTGAGGATGCCAGTAATTTTGTCTGGGTCATTTTTGGAGTTTTATGTGAAATTATATCATTTTTGGCCTTTTTGTCTCTGTTTTGTGTATAACAATACATGAGTAATTGCAATAATTTTCTGGGAGAAATACTTCATTTTCTGGAAAAATATTTAGAGGTGCCAACACTTACAGCCATGACTGTATAAGTCTGCATAGAAGCTGTATACACAAAATATGGACATGTTTAATTTGGAACAATAAAGAAAATTATTGCGGTGTACATACCCTTTAATATAGACCCTGTACTAAAAATATAATACTCTGTGTGACAAATAATAAGAAAGGTTAGAATACATCAAAGCAGGTGATATCACCAATTATTTAGAAGAACAAATATGTAGAACTGTTTTTCTAAATAACTTACACAACATGGAGGGCTATAACTAAAATAACAGCAAGAAAGGTCATGGTCCATGCTGCAAGATGCACATAAATGTGATTCCGCAGTGCTGGCTCTGGTACAGAATACAGGAGCCTTGGAGACAAGTAATAGCGCATAGATATGAGCATCCCACAATAGGGACTGCAGCTGGGCTGTGCTGCTGCAGTATTTAAAGCAAAGTCTAAGTATGGGGGATCCATGAAAGCAGCCACCCCTTGGGTGCAAGATGGCTGTGAAAAATGGACGTTTTGCACCTCATTCATGTAAACAAACAACAAAAGTAGAACATGGCCTATATTTTAGTGGTCCATTACAGCAGTCCGTTGTCTGTTAGAAACAAAAAAAAAAAAAAAAGGACATCATGTGACCGTTATTCACTGTTGTATGAATAAAGCTTAACTCATCTTCTATAAATCTGAAGGTGCACTTTAATGCAAGGTTAGACCTAGTCATGTTGTTCTGACAATCGTCGTTAGGCTTCATGCACACAAGCGTGTGCATCAACGGGATCGTGGAAAAAGTCATGTCCCATTCGTGCCTTCCACAGACCCATTCATTTCATGTAGTGAGCCTGGGACAGGAATAGGACCTGTCCTGAGGTTTGGCCCGGGCTCGTGGCCCCCTACATGGAGCTGTGATAATACATGGACTGTGTATGGGCTAAAGAAAATAATGGGTAAAGATAGCACACTGATAAAGCACACATTCATGTGCATGGAGTCCTAATAGGGATGGATAAAATCATTCGAGAACTTGACATTGAGAAATAATGCTCCAAAACTGCCCCATAGGTTAACATAGATTGCAATTGTGATCTTTATGGGATTTTGTTGGGTGATATTGATGTCACTTCCAGCTTCTGCCATGACACAGAAAGTGTAGGTGTTAAACTGCAAGATCAAGTGCTGTGCAGGTGCATATACATCTCTTCCCCCATCCTGTGCTGTAGCAACCAACTCTACACCTAGAGCGATTTATTGGTAGAGAAAAATCTCTGTAAAACCACTATTTTTTTATCTTTAGCGGGAAAACGCTCCAGCAAAGTCTGGGTGTAGCCCTAGCCTTGAAAAGGCCAAAAATTTCCAAGTGACACTGCAAACAATCAGTGCAGAAAAGCATATTCCAGGACTAAGACTGCGCACTTGTTCCTGTCCTAACATGAGCGTTATTCTTTCCATTTGAGCTTCCTGGCTTAGATTCTATGATTGTTCAGATACAGCACATGTGTAACATTTGATAGCAAATCAGATTTATATCACCACATTGCTATTGTGCCTTTTTGTGCTGTGAAGAGACAGTTGATCTGATGAGAGAGAAAAAAAAAGGAATAAAGCACATCCTTGAAGCGGCAAATGATTTCATTCGTTCTGGCTGTGACATTTTATTAAAGTCTGATTCATCAGAAGTTCGAATGAATTCATTATAAAAACCATCTAAAGTGGTGACTTTAATCCTGCCACATGTGCTGCAACAACAGATGAAATGAATAACCTCCCACCCTTCTAAATCTCCGAGAGTCATAAAGCAAAGGAACATTAAAAAAAAAAAAAAAAAAAAAGTCCTTACAAAAGCAGGAGTTTCCATCTATAATATTATCTAACTAGCAAAAGTATAAGAAACTCCATTCAAAAAAACCTAATGCTCTACAACTGTATTAGTAGAAACAGATTCTGTCTATAGACAGACTTACGTACATAAATGGCAGTGTGAAGTTTAGCATTAATATGCATATTGTCACTGGAAGACTTAAAGGATACAAAAAGAGGGAAGCAAGTCTTCTAAATGTTCCAGAACTGGGTCCCCCTTTCCATCCTTTGCTAGCACCAGGTGGGTATGACGCAGCTCTGGGGACTGCTGCAGCCAATCACTGGCCTTAGTGGTCACATATTGCCTCCCATTCACATATTAACAGTAAAGGCACCTGAGTCACTTCATTTTCGGCTCAGCCAGTGCCAGCAAGTTAGACTAAGTTGGACTTTTTTTTACGTGGCCCCCTGGCTTTTCCAGTTTGCCTGAAAAACCTTTTAAGAGAAGTCCCCATGTAGATGGAATCCCATCCACTTTGCAGTGACTGTAAAACGCTGCGTTTTTGCCACGCTTACGCTATGTGGGGCCTGGCCTTAATATTATAAAATCTTAAGCTGTTGGAAAACTCCCACCACGTTGAAGGTGTATTTCCTCAGGCATTAGACTTATCACAGAGGTAGTTCTGCTACTGTTTAAAACACTCAAAAGGTGACATACAATGTGATATAGCTTGTTTGGGGCAACATCACTTTTAAATTACATTGCAGAACAACGTTATGTGCTTATTCCTGCCAACATGCTTTATAGTATGTAACCATTTAGTCTCACCCACTATCTATATTTTTTTTTTTCTCATAATATCTCTCTTTCCATCTACTGTCTAGTTAGATATTCATAGCACAGTTTGCACCCTGCACCCCTTCAGTGCTTTTCTATTCCACCAACATCAACCAGTGAATGAAGTTGCAGCAAAGTCAGCCAGGATGAACAGTGGCCTTTTGCCTAGTTGGGCCTCCTTCACACAACCATACTTTTGATCCACAATTATATATACAAGGACCACAAATTGTGAAGCATGCCCTAATTTATTTATTTTTTGCACATATAAGTGTAGGGGATCATACAAGTCTTTTATGCGGATCCATGATTGACATGCAATCATGTTTTTGGAGGAGTCCGGATCAGTGTTTGCAGACAGTAAAAATCACCATGTGAAGGAGGCCATACAGACATATAGAGTAGTCATCACAAGCACCAGATTCTCCCTCTATATGGGCAGCCTGCCTGTTGTCCAGTGTCACTGTGAGCGGCTTTACTGGCCATGTTGGCTGTGTTTCACAGGTACTGACATGTAGGATTGAAAATCCCGTTTTTGCAATACTACTAGGCAGTATCCAGCAGCAGTAGAAGACACCATTGCAGCCTCTAATATATTCCTTTTAGCATTGATCAATGTCAAATGATATTGTTGCATATATAAAATATCAACTGCAGTGTCAGAAATGGCTTTGAACATCTACAGGGGGACTGACCTGGGGGACACATGCCCCTTTTCCTCTGGCCTTTATAGATTATTTCTGCATGTACACTAAGGTTTTTATTCTTACATTATTTCAATCACTCTTGTTAGGTAACGTAATGTATGTCATGTAGAAATTCTCATGTTTTATTATATTGCTCTAATACATTTAATATAATGTGACAAATTCCATATAACTGCATGTTTACTGATATAATTGTGACTTTGCAATCAGGCTCAAGTTTAAAGAAAGTGTGAAGCAAACAAAAAGTCAATTAAAGTTTTCTGACAAGTTAAAAAGTACTTATAAGTCATTCGGATTATTTCTGGAGTCTCTGATGATCACAGAACTGTGGGAAGTAATGAGAAAAGCTTGTAGATAATGAGAAAAATGTTTTTAGAATCCCAAATGAGCTTCTGGTGCTCTTAAGCCTTACCTTAGTTCTTGTACAAAAGGAGAATACACATCACAGATTGTCTGTGTCAAAAAGTAAGTCCAAGGTCACAGTATTTTCTAGGAGTCTTTCAGCAGATAATATTTCTTCATAAGCACACACAGTACACAGTAAAATTCTGATAATCTGTCTTGGTAATGGTAGGGGGCAGAATTTCATGATTACAGAACCTTTTTACATCTAAATCTGGGGGACTTAAGATGTGAATCTTGGCAATGATCTTACCAAATTTGCACAGCCAAATGAGGTCATTTTTTGACTTTTTTTTTCTATAAATGAAAAGATAATGTTGCTTACAGTCAATGGCATAACATGTAAGTTATAAAGACACAGAAAAGTTTAAAGGGGTTTTCTGGCCCTAATGCATGATGACATAGCCACAGGGCACCTGGACCAGCACGATCAGCTGTTCTGGAAGTCTCCGCAGAAGCTACTGCAGTGGACAGAGAGTAGAAGCAACCCTGTCCACCGTATAGTGGTAGAGATCCAAAAAAAACACACACCAAGAATAAAAACAGGTGAAAAAAGGGGGAGGGGAGGGAGAAGAATACTGTGTTCACCAAGATCATCCAAGGTGAAGTCTTTTAGTAAGGTCTATAACACCACCATGCGTTACAGCTTAGGTGTTTTTATGGACGTCAATATAAGACCTTAACTTGGATCATCTTGATGAGCTCAGTATTCTTGCCCCCTTTTTCTCTGGGTGTTGGATTTCTTGGAACTCTACAATATACATCTGAACCCTGCTTTTGGATCAAGATGATTGGGAATCTCCTTGCTGATACCACCAATACATACTGTGACATTACTGGTTGTTGTGGACCAACACAACCAAGCCAGGTGAGAGTCCACCAGGACCAGATTGATAAATGTAGGCATCATCTATGAGTATATCTCTCCTTCCATAACAAAATTACACTATGTGCAGCTCTGCTCCTCATACTTGAGAAGGCTTATGCTCCCCATCCACTGCAATACCTTCTGGCACGTGAAAGCTTTCTAAACAGATCAAGAGGAAGAGAAGACAAAGTAATTGGAAGAGGACAGCAAGATCAGATGACACTAAGGGTTTGTTTATGGTCTAGAACCATAGAAACACGTATGACTGCACAGAAACTGTATATACATCGTGACAACATAGTGTTCAGGCGAGCATAGGTCTTAACACTTCTCTGTTTTCTATATGTACCATGTAACTATAAATCATATTTTTTATTATATATATATATATATATATTTTTTATTTATTTTATAATATATTTATAATTTATATATATATATATATATATATATATATATATATAAAATATTTTTATTTTTTTATTTTAAGAAAAGCCTATAGAGAAAAATGTCATCGAAAGCATATTGTTTTTGATAAAAACAAAAAAAAAACTGAGCCCAAAAAGCTAATATCGTAATAGCTGATGCTGGACGATATTGATGCATCTTTGCACTGTGTTGTCTGACTTTAGTGGTCTTAGTTTGGGCGACAATCTTGCAACAAAATGTTGGTGCACTTTACATATTACGCTAAGCCCCTTTTCTGGTAAGACATCAGTTTTCTATTGTTGTACCTTCTTGCGAGACGTGGCAAATAAAGTGTCTAAAGCTAAGGCTACATGTAGCAAATTGCAGCTGAAAAAAAATCTTCAGGGAAAAAAAAAAACTGCAAAAAGGTAGCAGAATAAAAAGGTCCCCTCCTCTCATATAGGGAAAATGCAGTGTTTCATAGGGAAAATGAACATGTTGCATTTTTCACAATGCTTTTACCTCAAAAAGGGGGGGGGGGGGAGAATAAATAAAAGCGCATTCACTTTGGTTTAAAATGCTACGTTTTTATTTCTGCTGCGTTTCTGCAATGTATGGCTTCAGCCTAAAACAATGAATGTGATACAAGGCATGTACTTCACGCTGATGCAAGTTGCGGCACAATTCTGACACATTTTGATGAGTGTTTTTGGAAACAAAAGTATATTATAGAGCTGTTGTCAACTCTATTCCCTGCACACATGGCAAAAGTGTAATGAAAAAATATACTTTTTAGCTGAACCAGTCACACTTTGTCTATGTGATGTTTATTTCCCATAAAAATAAGTGAAAGGGACCAAACATACAAAAACAAAGTAACAGCAGCCTACAGGCAAAGAAATAAACGGAAAACGGAAGGGTAGAAAAAGGAAGATAAACAACTCTGCTGCACGTGATAAGCCTTACATCAGAAGACTGCACCATAATGGAAATCTAACTCCCAAGATGTACAAATGAGAAGCAAACACAGATTGATATAACCCAAACAGAGTAACATTAATCTAACTAACGTGTGACAAATTAAAAATTTTGGCAAGTAAATGTTTCCTTTACTATTTTTGGCTTGGGCATCGGTCAATTTTTAATTATTTTTTATTTCTTTCTATTACACAATTCTGTATTTTTCTTTTATTTTCTGTCACCTCTATGACAGCTTGTTCTAGATTTGCATAGTTTGTGTGTATAATAAACAAAATCAACAGAAGCGCTGAAAATGCAGAAAAAGGGTTAAAGAACGTTACAAGATTTTGTAACGTTCTTTAACCCTTTTTCTGCATTTTCAGCGCTTCTGTTCTAATTATCTAAACATTGTATATGCCAAAGTAGAAAACTGTGTATTCATGCAATATTTCCCTTTTGATAACAGAAAAGCAGACATCGAGCACTCAGTGTTTCTGCTTTCTGTTCTGAATGCTGAGTGAGGAGAATACAAAATAGATTTTCTGTAGCAGATATGTCTGCTTTATTTATTTATTTTTTTAAGATTGATTTTCTGTTTGCTGAAGCAAGAATATGACAATACATAAAACTACAAAAATACAGAGGCCAAAGGTTTATATATTCTAAAAAAAAAAGCTAGGAATAACAATTGGAAAACTAAATAGTAAAAAAACCACATACCTCTCCAATATTTTCCATTTATCTGACTTGGCATCTCAAGAATTAAAGGGGTATTTCCATCTTGGCATGTATGGCTATATTCATAGGATATGCCTTAAATACCAGACAAATGTTCTTCACACCAATTGGGACCTGCATCTCTCTCAAGAACAAGTCCCCATTCTCGACTGTAAATTAACAAGAGGGCCGTGCTATACAAGAGTTCTGATAATAGCTCATGTTGTCTGATGGGACCTGCATTTATGATATATATCTTTCTTATATACTGTATATAAAAATTAGTTTCTGTCTGTCTGTTCTTTATGTGCGACCAAACAACTGGACCGAACTTCACCAAATTTGGCACACAGGTACATCAGGTGTCCGGGAAGGTTTTAGACTGGGTCTCAGCTCTCTAGGACGTACCATTCCTGAGATACAGTATGCCCAAAAAATAACCTGTATTATCCAATACAAGCCTGCAAGTCTTTCACTCATATTCCAACTATCCAATATGCCATACACACGGTCACATGTCCCTTATCAGCCAATAGAAGCTCGCAGGCGCTTAGTCTCCACATACACACAGCTTTACTCCAGGTTTCCATAACAACCCAGCCATTTTTCTTCACTGCTGTAGGTTAGCTTTAAAGGGGCAGGGCGCTGTGGATGATACTGTTACACAAGGTCACATACACACAGCTTTACTCCAGGTTTCTATAACAAACGATCACAGGTTTTTCACTGATATCCAAACTGAGATACACATGATGCTTATGGACCAATGGAAACGAGCAGGTTCTTCAGTCTTCAAATACACACACAATTTTACACCAGGTTTCCATAGCAACCAACCTATTCTTATGGGGCCACTACACAAACAAAAAATGAAATATATGCATGCAAAGCCGGGTCCTTCTGCTAGTTTATTTTTAAATAAACCATAAATGATAAGATGGGAATACACCTTTAAGAAGTATGGATGGGTTGAGGAGACTGAGGGTTTGTGATTTTTGTGTCAGCATTTTGTTGGAATTGCACAACTTTCAACCTTTGTACAACACTGAGGGTTTTTGCCTCAGCATGTGGACAAGATTTGGTAAAATGTCAACTACTACGCTGGTACTATACAGGGAATCATAGCAAGTTCACTGCAACTACATCCCATGTGGATATACTGTAAATGAACAGTCCACTCAAAGCTGATACACTACGGGGGAATGTATTAATCCATCTATGCCAGAGACTGAAGAGTGTTAACGTGTAACATATTTTACACCAAAGAACGCACTACATCCCTCATTCTGCATCTCATTCACCATTTTTTTATGAAAGTGAGCAGAGCACAGCAGGCAGGTGATGCCTCTGCCAAATTCAGTCGCACCAAGCGCCAGTTGTGGACATTATTAAGACTGGCATAAGAAACCAGTCTTAATAAATTATCCCCACTGTGTTATGCTTGGGGCAGGGCCTGAAAGGGCAGTGCATTCCCTATTTAGTGCTCTCTGAATGTCACCCTGCAGTGCTGCTTTATACTAATGTGGGTAAACGGAAATAAAAGTTTAAGAAACTTAAATGCCTCACAATCCTAGAATAGGCCACATGACATGGTTATAATTTCTCCATATGTATAATAAATTCTTATTATATTGCAATAATTATGTTTTGACAGAGGCAATTCTCATGCACATGACAATACACAGCTTCCTAAGCTCACCCACAATGGTTGATACAAAAAACAGTGACTTTCTTCTATCATCCCTCTTATGCCCCCTATGATATTAGAGGGAACTGTGTAGCAAGTGATTTAGGACTTTACGTGATACATACACACGTGGACAAAATTGTTGGTACCCCTCATTTAAATGAAAGAAAAACCCACAATGGTCACAGAAATAACTTGAATCTGACAAAAGTAATAATATATAAAAATTCATTGAAAATGAACAAATGAAAGTCAGACATTGCTTTCCAACCAGGCTTCAACAGAATTTTTTGAAAAAGAAAAAACTCATGAAACAGGCCTGGACAGAAATGACAGAGTCTCCTCCATGTCTCACAGTAGGGACAGTGTTCTTTTCAAGATCTGCTTCATTTTTCCATCTGTGAACATAGAGCTGATGTGCCTTGACCAAAATTTTGATTTTTGTCTCTTCTGTCCATAAGACATTCTCCCAGAAGCTTTGTGGCTTGTCAGCATGTAGTTTGCCAAATTACTTTTGTCAGATTCTAGTTATTTCTGGCACCATTGTGGGTTTTTCTTTCATTAAACGAGGGGTACCAACAATTTTGTCCATGTGTATATTTATTATATATTTTGCACATCTCTTTACCAGTTTTGAAGCCCTAAAATACACCACACTCAATACAGACATATTCCAAAATCCACCACAAATATATTGCAGCCATTTGATAGTGTAAAGACGCAAACGGTACAAATGTTATCATGCTATGTGCGCCATTATGATACATTTGGCACAATTTACAATAGGGTTGTAAACTGATGCAGTCAACCACACTGTGATCGGCACTAAACATGGGTAATTCTCCTATATTTTACATTTTATCATTGTATTATTAAGACAACAACATTTAAGAAGTTGTATCTGTCTTTTAGAAGGTATCGCTTCTCCTTGCAGAAGTCATACTGTAGGGCTAAGGCCCCATATAGCTGTGGGAAAAACTGCAGTGGCAACGCATCGCGGTTTTTCCCGCAGTGCTGTTCACAGAAAGTCCACAGAGTTTTACTTCTATACCTATAGGGAAACCGCCAGTGTTTCTGTAGGTATAATTGACATCCTGCGATCTGCAATGCCGCTACGGATTTGTAAATCGCAGCGTTTCCGTTGCACATATGTTTCTGCAGTGCGTGGCTCCCATCCACTTTGCAGTGACGCTGAGGTTTTTGCTGCAGCATTTACGCCACGTGAGGCCCAGCCTTTAGGTCAATGCATCACGGGGTAACCACCTGTAGGTGGCACTAGAGAGATGATTGTTTTCCTTCTGAAGGAGAGCTATGGTGTAAATAACATCATTGAATATTGGTATGATTTTTGCGTCAGATCATAGGGGCATGATTGTTTTTATAAAGTGATTTTAAAACTTCACTTTAACCCATTACTGCAGACATTTTTTTATTTATTTCCTTCTCATTTTTTTCCTCAAAACCTTCCAAAACCTGTAAGGTCCCATGAGGTCTTATTTTTAGCTGAACAAATTGTACTTCATAATGGTACCATTTACTATTCTGTACAATGTACTGGGAAGCAGGAAAAGAATTCACAATGGGGTGGAATTGGGAAAATACTGCATTTGTGCCAACAGTGTTTACTGTGCAGCCAACATATTACCTAGAATCTGTGGGTCAGTAGGATTTTTGCCAATAACTCTACTATGAATATACTATAAGTATAACACATAATTAAAAATTTTACAGCTTTTTAAAGCTTTTCTCTAATTATTTAAGTGGTAACTGTCTGTAGTCTTGATAGGCTTCCAATGTATACGACCATGAATGCAGGACCCTTCTATGGTCTTATACTAGCTCTGTAGCAAGTTTATCATCTCAAAACATGTAGTGACCCTGCCTAATAACTCGGCCACAATAAGGAAGTCATGACTGGGTTTCTGACAAGTGCCAGACCCTAGAAAGTTCCTACATTCTTGGTTGTATCCATTGGCAAACGATCAAGACAAAACATCGCTACCGCTAAGATGGTTGGAGAAAACGTTAAAAATGCTACAAAATTTTCAATTATTTATATTTTGCAAAAATGTTTAACTTAATTGTCTACAAATTTAAATAGTTATGTACGCTTTTAAAGCTTGTGGGCTGAAAGATTCTGTAATAACTTACATGTCATTCTTTAAAGCGTTCAGATGTCAAGTAGTTTAGTCCTATGTGTATCAGGCTGCACGGGCTAGTGACATCCAGTCCACAAGTGCTATATACAGCTGATTTATATTCAGCATGGAGGGATCTGTCAGTCTCTTTGCAGTCACAATAAGAGTTGCTGTTGTAGCTTCCACTGACAGCTGTTCCCTTTAGCAGGCAGAAAACACACATACAAACATTGAGATTCATCTCCGTGTCCAGCTCACATAGCATATTGAAAATTAATTAGATAATTTTTTTTGTTATTTTGGTCAGCTAGTAGACTTTTTCTTCCCTCTATCTGAATAATAAAAAGGCCTTTAGTGTTAGCTTTCCTGAAAAGACAGATGGCCAAACAAATTAAAAATGTATGCCATCATTCACGATTATATATTCATAAAGATGTGACACTCAGCAGATGTTGTGATTTACTGTGCTATTTGTGGGGTGTCTGCTCTGAATCTCACTGGAAAACAACGCAAAGTAATAAGACATAGTAAAATACTGATCATCTGAATTTACACAATAACTTTATGGTGGACTTCATAATCAACTCCTGCTGTGTCAACTTTTGCTAGTTTTGGGACTCTTATATTTTCTTCTTCTGATACAGCCTTAAGGACGGGGCCCCACGTGGTGTTAAAAACCGTGATTGGGCCATGGCGGAAACTCCATAGAAAAAAAAAAAACGCAGTGTTTTACAGTCACTGAAAATAGATGGGATTCTGGGATGGGATTTCCCCACACATTGCGGAAAAAATACGTGCAGCGGATACACTGCAATTTCCAAAACCGTTGTTGTTTTGGAAATCTCAGCAGGTCAATTATACCTTTTGGAAACGTTGAGAGTTTTCCTATAGGAATAATGGAAGCAGAAAGTCCTTTGTGGAAAGTACTCTGTGGACTTTGTGCGAAAGCGCTGCGGGAAAAACCACAATGCGTTGCCACATCACTTTGTTGCTGAGGCCCGCTACGTGGAGCCTTAGCCTAAAGGGGTTGTTTAGGCTTTTTTGAATCAATGACCTATCCTTCATATCCGCTACCCCCATCAATTGGCTGGATTCTGCAATCGTGAAGAAAAAAAAAAACTACATATTCCCCTGTATGCAATTTGTGGGGTATGGACTATTAAAACACTATTGAGTACTCTGCATCATATATAAGTATATACTTTTTCTTTTTTCTTATGTTTGGGCTAGTTGAGCATGTTTATCAATGCAGAGGTATCCCACAAAAACATGTATCCCACCAGAGGAGTAACATGAAGCTCCTGGGCCCCAATGCAAAATATGTACCAGACCCCCCAACTATAATGTATCATTTATAGTACTAGTGTCTGTAAAGCGCTGCGGAATATGATGGCGCTATACAAGCAAGCATAAAAAAAAAAAAAAAAAAAAAAAAAAAAAAAGTACCCTCCTATTGGGGTACCTTATTGGTCCCCTAAGGCTCTGGGTCCTGGTGCAAGTGCACCCTCTCAAGTAACACCCCTGTATACCACGTAAGGAGTCTATGAATCAATGTATGCTTACTGTAGGGACACGTGGCATGTGCCACAGCTATAAAATCAGCACGTACATTGCCAGATTTTCCCAGCATGTTTCAAATATAATCAATTCAATGTGAACAGAGCCTAAAGATGGTCATACACATTAGATTTCTGCTGGCCTAAAGGAGTCTGCAAAAGAAGAACTGCCCTGTTAGATATTGTTGGCCAATGGCTGGCCCGAAAATATCAGCGTTTGGAATGTGCAGCCAATTTTAGCCACTCATCGGCCAACTCGCACAGATTCACAGTGTTGTTTTTTTTTAACCATGGAGGTAGTTCACCCCCCTACCATGCAGCTGTATGGTACTTGTAGAAGGAAGTCTGGAAAAACAGTATAAGAATCAAATCGTCTACAGTATGTATTTCTGTACATAGAGGATTTGATACAAATACAGTACTGAATACTGATGTAATCATAGGCTCCAGTAAGGGCAGAAGAAAAGCACTCTATGACAGCTCAATCTCTAAAAGAAGATTCTTGGTTTTAATGATGACCTCTAGTTTTATTCCTCAGTACATAAATAACCTCTTATTGCAATTACGAGTATTAGAGATGCATTATCTGAATAGCATAACCACTGGATAAAGTACACTGACTGAAATGAAATATGTTATGTTCTTATATAACAAGTCAGTGGACTTATTTTAATGCAGAGTTCACACAGGGTAATTTGATGCAATGTTCCTTTATTTTATTTTATTTTTTTATTTTTCTTCACGCTGGCCATGAAGAAAATTGGTAAACGATTCTTTGTACAATTCGATCCCAATTCAGGCCAAAAATAATAAAAAAAAACACAAACAAAAACCTGCATTAAAACTGCACTGTGTGACACTGGCCTAATTAACCTTTTCAAGGCTAAGGCCCCACGCAGCGTCCTGCAGCAACACACTGCGGTTTTTTTTCCCGCAGCGTTTTTTATAGAAAACTTTCTTTTACAATTATACCTATATGAAAACCGCTGGCGTTTCTGTAGGTATAATTGACATGCTGTGATTTCCTAAACCACAACGGTTTTGGAAATCACAGTGTGTCCACTGTGCTTATTTTTCCTCAAGGTGTGGATGGGAATTTGCCACATGGGGCCCTGGCCCAAAGAATATCTTGAGCCAAGGAAAGGTAAGGAAGAACACATCTGACGTTCGTTAATCATGCTATACCAAATCAGTGTCCTTTTGGCATATGTTTGTCTGTTTAGATGCCTAAACAGTATTAAATAGCGCATCTGCAATATGTTGTTGAACACAAAGTATCGGCATACAACCGTATATGTCCAGACATAGTTTTAGCAGGATGTTTCAACCTGCCTCACATAAATGTATTGCTGTGTTGATGATGGTCTGTGAAAGGAGCTCACCTGTTGTAGATATTGATTTTGTGGTATTTTCTTCTAAGCAACCACCTAGCCAGAAAACAGACCCCAATATATAGCAAATACTGCCACACTACTACAAAAAAACAAGTACTTCACTTTATCAATTTACTGCATATCTTGGCCGCTGATGCAACAAAATCTGAAAATGACAAAAAGTAGTCCAAAATGTAGTAAGGCAGACAACATTACTGTGGGTCAGTGTGCTGTGTATTTCACGGAGAGCACACTGACCCATTCTTTTCTATGGGCCCATACACATGAACGTGATTTTCACGGTCCCGTGTGCGGGTCGACGGTCCAGGCTACATCAGATAGGACATGTCCTGTTTTTGTCCTATTTTGTGACCCGTGCTTCCGTGGCTCCTATTCATTTAATGAAAGAAGCCGCGGAATAATAGCCCGTGCACAGGTGGCACATGGGGACATCCCCTTGTCCTCCGTGCTTTTAAATCACGGCAGGCCAGATGCAGCACAGTTGTCTGCAACCGACCTAAGAGTGGGGTTGGGAGTGCATTTTGACCCCAGAAAACTGGTGTCAAACATATTGTGCATTGCATTTTTGCTTTGCGGTATACAGGGCTTTATAAATTGCCCCAGTATACAAAACAGGCTACCTGAACAGCAAATAGAAATATCTCTACTAACCAACTAAGTAGATTGAAGAGAAACAGTGGGGCAGATTTACTAATGAAAATGTGCCAGAAAGTGCATTTGTCTGAAAAGAGGGTGTGTCTTATTGGAAAGAATCATGATTTATCACAGTGAAAAGTGACTTAAAGGGTTTGTTCAGGAATTGGACAAACCCCTGTGGAGGCCTAACACACAAAAAAAAAAAAAAAAAAAAAATCATACTCCCGTCACCAGCACTCTGTTTGCTGCTGACATCCATACACATGAACCGTGCCCTTTTTACGTACCATGCCCTTGTCGCCACGTGACTGCTGAGACAAATCCGTGGTTTCAGCAGTCACTGGTGTTGTATGTCATTGACGTCACCAGTTCCTTATAAACAGCCGGTGAGGCCAATGATTGATCTCAGCAATCATGTAGGACAGAGGACTTCCAGCAACAATGGTATGGAACACGACTGAAGAGATGGCGGACAATGGAGCGCTGGGGACTTTAATATTGAAAAAAAAAATTATATTCACCAGACAGTATTAGGAAATCTGCCCCAAAGAATCAACGTAAGCTTCACACATACATAAATTTGAGAATTATATACAACCTTGTACGGCCGCAACTAATTATCACTTTAGAGAATGTATCAATATTCAGCTGCAATCTCAAGGCAGTGAGAATGAAACAGAGACAAAGACAGACTTTACTGGTATATCGATTGCTGGGTGCATGTTTACTTGGCTTTTAAGATGTAGCTGGAAGCCCCTTACCAATCAATTCTGAAGACTTTTGTGTTTGCTTAACGCCCTACTGTAGCACTCAAACCTAGTACATACAGATAGGGTTCACGTGCTAAGCTTTTTTTATGCTAAAAGTGACCCCAGCATTGTTTACTGCCTTTTGCTATGAACAATTTCTACATTTATTTACATTTTCTAAATGCTGCTGCCAGCTAGTTATTGAAGAAAATAATGTCTTATTCTTTACAGAGTTATCTTATTTACTAAACATACTAGAGCTAGTAACCACCTCTTCTTTCCCTGTCCCCTCTCCATAGACAGTTTTGAGGCTGACTGTCCATATTAGCTTGTCTAACTGCTGCAGTGTTGATGTGGGGTATATGGCATCCCTGTGACTATGTACAGTAATACCTCGCACATTCGCGAATTTACGTTCCAGAGCCAGTCGCGAGGAATCACGAATGTTTGGTACGAGCACTTGCAATGCTAATTGATGCCGGTTTCTAAAGTTTAACCACTAAATATCAATAAACTTTACCCTACCGTACTGTATACTAATACATTCATTCATTTTTCTTTTCCGCTCACAGTTAAATGAAACCAATTACTGGGTACTGTACTGTATGTAACGAACGGGACGCTACTACCCAATAGCGAAGATTTTTTTATTTTTTTTATTTCGCAGATTTGTGAAAAAACAGCAAAATCCTTATATGTCATGTTCCAATAAAAATATCGCGAATTTGTGAATTTGCTAATTCAGAAATGTGAGTGTACGAGGTATTACTGTAAACAAAGCCTGCCAGGGAGGGCCAGGCTTTACAAGGGGTAGGGGATTTATGTATTGCAGACTGATTGCTAAAAGCTATACGGTTTTGTAGTGCCCTAAAAATGTGTTGCCATTAAAAATGAATTAAAAAACAAATTCACTGATTTGTGGTAAAACTGAACCTTGCCCATGCTGTGACCACTAAATATGGACCTTCCAGGGCCATGTTAATACATTAGTGGGTTCCATTCAAATGTTTCCTAAAAGGGCCCCTCCACACATAAAGCACCCTGCTCCCTCAGTCACCATCAATTATATATTACTTACAAATAAAATAAAAAAAAAGTTATACTGACCTAACCTGTTCCCGAGGAGCTGCCTGCATGCTCAAGCTGCACTGATGTCTGTGGTTTGCTGTCCTAAAGATGCAGCTAGAGTTGAAATTGCAACCCAGAACAGCACCCGAAATGCGTGACTGTCCTCCTCGATCTTGGATGGCTGACGAGCCCCCATTTCTATAGGGCCCGATGTGGTTGCACCCTTTGCTCTATGGTTAAAACAACCTTGGGACCGGTTCTCAGAATAAAAAAAACAAGGCAAAAGCATTGGAATGATTCAGATCATCCCCAACCTTTTCTGCATTTCATAGACCTAATTATTTGAATTCCATATCCTCGTGTTTTTATTACATGCACCTGAGGAACATAAAATGATATGAAAGTTAGTCTATGTTTTCCTAACTATATAATTTAACAGGGCGGGCTGGCTGCTAGTTTTTGGAAAATGTCAGTTTTAGGAGAGGAACAACAGTTTCGTGCCAAGAACCTTGGCTGATGGTAAATGTTTATTAATTAAGCACAAGCACCTGCAGTCAGCCTGGGCAGCTGTAAAGTAACCCGAGCCAAGCCATGATGGGAAATACAGGATACTTAGGACTTACTAATAGGATTTCATGCTATTATTCCTCATGCATACTGACTGTAGTTCTATATAAAATGTAGCATTGTTGTTATGATCATTGCTTGTTCTGTTACTTTATGTTGGTGTTGGGGTGGGTTCACACTAATGTCGGATGTTCGTTATGATAGTGTACGTTAAAAAAAGACAAAAACAGACACCAAATGATATTAATGTGTCCATTTTTTTAACTGTACTCTTGGGGTGGCAGCCCTTGAGGGGACTGATGCAAGTAGCTGGCTTGGTAGTACTCCTGGTGGTGGCAGCCCATGGAGGAAACCAAGTAAGTCACTGACCCTCCTGTTTCGGCAGTTGGGTTGGTTTAGCCCCCTTACTCGTGGGCCTTTTGGCTCTGAGTTTGGGGACAGTTTCGGAGGACCCATTCTCTTTTGAGATGGGTTTTGCGATAGGCAGCATCCTTTGCACGTTTTTTTCAGTGGCACCCGTCACTTTTTTGCCGTGCACTGGTGTTTTCGTTGGCACAGTTCTTGAGACCTTCGATAAATTAAATTTAGTGGATTAGTTAAAAAAAACGACACATTAGCATCACTTTTTTTTTTTTTTTTTTTTTTGTCTTTTGCTTTCTGAGCATGCGTAGAAAAAAAAAGGACAGTATAACAGACACCCGTCCGTTACCCATAGACTTTGATGTTAAAAAAATAATGGACGCTTGACATCCATCATGAAACCGTCTTTTTTTTTTTTTTTTTTTTTAACGGACACAAGTCCTGCATGTAGGATTTTTTGTCCGCAAAAAAAAAAAATGGACAAGTGACGAATTGGGTGTATAACGGAAACGAACGGTCACTAATGGACACAAGATAAAATCCCATTGAAAAGAATGGAAATTTTAACTGATTTGTGACGGTTCTGCTAGTGTCCGTTGCTAACATCTTGTAACGGACAATAGCAAGGGACACTATTGACTGTCACCAGCGGTAGTGTGAACGCCTCCTTAATTGTAAGCTTATGCTAAGTTTACATTATCTTTGGCTCTCCATTATTTTGGCTTGTCAGAGGACCAAAAAAATGGATAGGTGGACTGCTAGAATTTCAGTTACATACATGAGTATAATGGGGTCTGTCGGCTGTCTGTTTAACAATTTAAACCGGCAGACGGAAAAGCAGTGCATGCAGTGTATGGACAGAGCCAAGGACATGTTTAGCCACCACTAAGATGGGGAAACATGTGTAACAACCTCTCAGATAGAAATAAAACTAAACTGTTTGAAACACTTAACTTCCAGTAAGGATTTTTTCAATATGCAAGAAATAGCAAAAGAACTTTGGATTTCTGGTCTGATTTTTTTCTAACCATCCATTGGATGAAGAGCCCTAAAAGCGATGATATGGCCCTCACAGAGGCCTGAGCTCAATATCATCCAGTCTGTCTGGGATTACATGAAGAGAGAGATGCATTGGAGCAAGCCTATATCCACAGAAGATCTGTGCTTAGTTCTCCAAGATGTTTGAAGCAACCTCCTTGCCAAGTTCCTTCAAAAACTGTCAGCAAGTAACGAAAAGAACTGATAGAAAGCAAAGGGCAAAGGTCACACCAAATATTGATGGGATTTCTCTTTTCACTTCTCTTCATTCACTTTATGATGTTGAAAAAAAAATAAACTAAAGCTAAGTAAATCCTTCTACCTCTAAAAGCATTCTTAATTTGTAGCATTGTTTCCACACCTGCCTAAAACTTTGCACAGTACTGTATGGCAAATAACTTGGATAATTATTACAATTTACGAGTAATCAATGCAAAAATCCCGGTAATTCCTAAGGGCCACTTTCTTCACTGTATGAGGTATAGTGAAGAGCAACTAAGGCCGGGAGTCCTACATAGCGTAAACCCTGTGATTTTGCCGTGGCGTTTTACATTACCTGCACAGTGTATGGGATTCTGGCTAATCTCATTCACACATTTCAGAAAAAAATCCATACAGGACATGCTGCGATTCCAAAAACCATAGCGTTTTTAGAAATCGCAGTGTCAGTCAATTATACCTATAGAATTGATAGCATTTTCCATATAGGTATAATTGAAGCAGAAAGTCCGCAAAGGAAAACTCTGTGGACTTTCTGTGAAAAGCGCTGCAGCTTGCTACGTGGGGCCTTAGCCTAATAGTGGTAGTCACGCTATTAAACCTAAATGGTCAACTACCTATACAAAATGTGTCACCAAAGTCAGTTTTATGTTGGGGGGTATAAGGAGCAAAATCCATGTCAGTCAACTGATCCCAACAACAGCTTTTATCTAAAAAGATGTTTTCTTCACAAGACAAATTTTTCTTTCACTCCACACCCCCACGCCGCAAGAACTTGGCGCACCTAGAAGCGCCTAACCTCCTGCTCAATGCAGCTCTTAAAAGGTCATATTTGCCCTAGAGATTGGAAACCTCTAAGTCCCCTTAAAGTCCTTATTATAATCACTGTTTCAGATCTAGGTTAAGCCTGAAGCCCACTGCCATTTGAAAATTAATTTGAAAAATTCTTACAGGACATATTTTTTTCTAGTTCCTATTTACTTCACTGCGCTGGATAAATATGGATGTGTAATCTTCTAAATAAACTTTCCAAGGAGTTAACTTATTATGGAGGAGGAATGATGAATCAAGTTCATCAGAGTGAAAAATATATTGTGCCAAAGCTAATTTGCAAGCAGCAGTGTGACAGAAAATAAATTATCCCATTGCGGTTTACTGCCTAAATATAGGTCAACTTTTTTTTGGAAATGATTGACTTCAAAGCCCAGGGAGTAGCTGAAAGACTTACCTATTAGGCAGATTTAGTGATTCCTCTAGCTAATTCTCTCTACATACAAGCACCAATATTCTACAATGACCTAGAAACTAGCGTGACACAGATTAATCCTGGGCTTTTAATCTCCTACAGCAATTACAGCTAAAATTCTATATCCACTCTCAGCCTACAGTACGATATTAAGGCTGTTTCCTGCCCGGGTTCTACATAGCCTCTTGAAGGTGTGATGAACTCATTCTGACAAAATACTTTTAAGTTTAGGAAGGACCTGAAAACTAAACAATGTATGTAAATTCATAACACATCTGAAATAAGAGCATAAATTATAGAATGGATTGTAATTAGCTGGTTATTAGAGAAGAGTCCATGATTTACTTTGCTAAAAGTGGATACTTTGTAACTGAGCCCCGTCTCCTCTCTGTATACAACTGAGTAGTTGTCTCACAAAATTTATATACAAAGACAAAAATGGGCCTCTCGTTGCAATGCTGAGTTTTGCTACCCAGAATAAAATAACTTCCGATTTGCAACTTTAACACCACCCTTATTTACAAAGCTCTCCGTTGTGCTACACCTCCCTACATTTCCTCCCTCATCTCTATCTACCATCCTACCTGTTCTCTGTGTTCTGCCAATGACCCGAAGCTAAACTCCTCTATATTCAGAACCTCCCACTCCTGTCTCCTAGAATTCTAATGAGCTGTACCAGTTCTCTGGAATATGCTACCCTGGACAATCAGATTAACACTTCTATTCTTATTCAACCACTACTAACCTCTCTCTATTCACCCCTCTCTACATTATCACTCAGGACGTGATCCCTTCATCTTGGTTTATCATTGTGTGTCCAAGCACTTTGGATCTATACCGGATGGTCACAGCTTTTACAGCTTTATCTATTTGTGTTACCCTAACTCATAAAAATAGCTGTAGCACTGCATAAGCACTTTTAGCTCTAATGCCACCCCTTCTACCTCATAGGATTGCACACTCTTGTGAGTAGAATCTTCAAACCTATTGTGTGAATTGACGATTCATTTATTATTCTGTAATAGCTCATTGTGGAGGTATATGAACCCTAAGATTTGTACAGTGCTACAGAAGAATTTGGCACCATATTAAATAAACTGTTATTATTGTTACAGAAAAAATAGACATTTTACTTCCATCTCCTGATTTGATTATTTGGAATACATAAAACTTTCTTATTTTGCCTGTAACCTAAACCCTCTATTTATCAGACTATTATCTATTAAAATACTTGCAAGGGAGTCTATCATTGGCGATATCACTTTGTAACACAAATTTTGTTCCCAGCTTTTAAATGTTATATTCCAATTGCTTATGTCTAAAACAAATTAAAAATTGCTTACATTCAAACTTCGCTTGTGTGACCACGGCAACGAAAATTATGCATTTTTACTATAGAAACAGACGATTTTGCATCTTCTCATTTATACAGTCAGACTAAGAACACTATATGCATTGCAAATTTACACAGATTACCAAAAACTGTTCAGAAGTGTGCGGTTTTCCGAGATTTATGACTATACTGCAAATCAGTTTCACGAATCAATCCCCAAATATAGTCGGCCATCATGTTTTCGTTATATTGTCCTTGGTAACGGCGTTCAAAGTTCATAATGTCCTGGTGAAAGCGCTCGCCTTGCTCCTCTGTATAAGCTCCCATGTTCTCTTTGAACTTATCAAGATGAGCATCAAGGATATGGATTTTGAGTGACATCCTGCAGCCCATTGCAGCATCTTTCTTTATCAGAGTCTGAACCAGTTGTACATAGTTTTCATCTTTATGATTGCCGGAAGCCACGAACCACTGCGACAAAACTGTTCCAAGCTGCTCTCTCCTTCCTATTCAGCTTCTTGGGAAATTCACTGCACTCTATGATCTTCTTGATTTGTGGTCCGACAAAGACACCAGCTTTGATCTTTGCTTCAGACAGCTTAGGTAAAAGATCTTGGAGGTAATTGAAAGCTCTCGACTCCTTATCTAGAGCCCTGACAAATTGTTTTATGAGCCCCAACTTGATGTGTAGTGGTGGCATCAGCACCTTGTGTGGGTCCACCAGTGGCTCCCACTTTACATTGTTCTTCCCCACAGTGAACTCTGTCCGCTGAGGCCAGTCCCGCCTGTGATAGTGCGCTTCAGTATCCCGGCTGTCCCAAAGGCAAATAAAGTAAAACCACCTTGGAGGCCCATCAGGAATGACACCATTTTGAAATCTCCGATAACTTCCCAGCCGTACTCATCATACTTCAAGGCACCTTCAAGAGTTTTCTTGCAGTGCTCACATGTGAAATGAGGAGCCCATGGTTTGTCTTGGTCACCAACAGGCATGCCGAAGTATGCTTTGTAGGCCTCACACATCTTAGCAGATGCTTCCACAGAGTACTTTTTCACTCTTGTCTTTATAAACTGGCCACA
Source organism: Leptodactylus fallax (assembly GCA_947044405.1). NCBI lineage: Eukaryota > Metazoa > Chordata > Amphibia > Anura > Leptodactylidae > Leptodactylus > Leptodactylus fallax. The sequence continues at coordinate 86,791 of CAMRHE010000055.1, forward strand.
TACGTAGCAAAATGCGTCTGCTGGATGTAAGCAACCTCTTGATGCCATCTAAATTGACTAAGTTGCTGTGAACTGTAAGGAAAAAGGATGTCTCTCCAAACTTGATAAAAATGGTCTTTATTCCATGCAGTATTAAAGTTCAAGAGTGTACTGAGGATTCAGCAGAGCAAGATTGATCACCTGGTGCCAGAGTAACACACAATATATACATTTACATTCCTAAGCTCCTCCTGTAATGGGTGTGGGGTGAAGTGTGAATACTGTCGTTATCAGAATCTGAATAGATATTGAATTCACACCTATCTGTCTAGGTCAATTCCCCTTTGTCTGTGATGGCCATTGCCCACTTACTATGCAATCCCAATCAATTAGATCCTGTCTCTCCGTCTCTCAGGAAGGGCTATAGTGGCCCTATATAACTGTAGTTATACAGCTACCTACAATTCTGTACAGTCCTAGAAAGTTCTAGATAATTCTGGGCAGTTCTAGAAACTTCTTGATAGTTCTCACAATTCCAGAAGCTTCTTAAGTATCTTGAAATATTGTGAATATCCTTAAAAATAGATCAATTTCAAAACATCATTGTGCTGACCACAAAAGCAAAGTTTACAGGGAATAATAACTTTTTTCTATTCATTTAAGGTACAAACAATCAGGAAAACACACTTAACAACTGGGAACAAATATTTTTTTGAAAATTGCTACATGGTGTATTCATTATAACTAAGGACATGTCGGAATAGCCTTTAGAAAGGCTATTTTTCTCCTACCTCTGGTTCAGTCCTGAACAGCACCGTTATTGAAATAACTAACTTTTTTCATATATGCAAATGATGCTCAGGGTGCACAGGGGGCGTTCCCCCTGTGCTCCGAGTACAGCTTTGTCAGATCCCAAATGCCGCCTCCTGTGCCATTCCTACACGCCCCCTGAGATGTCCTGCTCCTCCTCTTCGCTGCCTAAGCAGCCAATGCTTATCACATGGCTGTTTTTACAGCACACTAGGGGTGATTTAGAAAGACTGGCATCTTATATGGCAGTGTTCATATCCCTTGCACCAGCAAGGGGGGGGGGGTCTGCCTCATTTATCAGGAGGCGTCTGCACTCAGATTTCTGTGATCATTTACACAAGTGACTGTCACAACTCCACACCAAGCTCCTTTCCATGAAAATGGTGTGGGCAGCTCAAAAACCAAAAATCTGCAAATCTTTGCAAGAAAAAAAAAAAAACAAAAACAGATTTGCGCAAAAAAAAAAATTGACTTTAATGCTTTGTACAGTAAAAAAAAAAAAAACTGGAGCACAAGGCATAATAAATTTCCTCCAATGATTTCAGTGTGTCTATTTGCATAGCCATTTTTTGACAGTCCCTTTTAACAGGATTTGCCCTTTTTCTAGCCAATTTTCATGGATCCCTTTAATACAGTGAAATGTATGATGGCTGTGTGAAAACAGGCACCCATTGGGTACAAAACAGCACATTTTTAACATCTGTTTTCAGCAACGTTGGTGTGAATCTAGCCTTAGGGAATGTGTATCACACACTATGCAGTAAAACCCATGTCCTAGCCTACATAACTAGTATGACAATCAATTAGGTATATCTTAAAGAGTTTACAAAATTAGAAGTTTTGAGGGGGTCAGGCATTACAGACAGATTCCCTTTAACTGTAAATATAAAATGTGTTGATTTTAAGCCTATAAATGCTAGACTTGAGCTATTAACTAATCTGTTTTGTAGCTTGTAGTTGAATATTTAGCACAAAGCATGTTGTCATCACAGTTTTTTTTTTTTTTGCTAAAACAGCTTTTTTAAAAAAAAAGATTTGCAGCCAAAGGTGGTGGAAAATCATTAATCTGTGAGCCATAAATAACTATGAAATGGGGGCAGAAGTAACAATCCTCCGTGCGAAAAAATAGAAGTACTTATGTGGCAAGGACAGATTTGGCAACTATATAATTAGAACAATGGCATGAATTCTCTCCGGGATTAGTAAAACTAATTAGCAGCCCAGGTCACATTATTTAGGTTATTAGGATTTGGTCTTCCATTTTACTTGGTATCAGCATTATCTGGATAATAGAATAATGAATGCTTTACTATTTTATTAATGCTGCGGGTGTTTATGTTAGGGATTTATAAATATGACATAAAGGACTTGTTCTATACAGCAGTAAGATGATGTGCAATGTCAAGTATATAGAAAAGGGATAATTTAGTGCTAAAGAACTATAAAGGGCATTGCAAGCAGCGATTTGTAGTAGATTTATTTGCCAAATTTATGCTGTCAGGAAATATGTATTAAAGTGAACTTGTCCCCATGAAAAGTCCAATCTGCAAGAAACATATTATGGGGGAGCTAAGCACATTGTTATATTTTGAGGGAAAAGGATCAGGAGTAATTGTATATTATTTATATCTCTGCCTTTTCTATCCTTTAGGAGCTGTCATCTAGTCATGGCATCAGTCCTAACAGTGACTGACAGCTACTTCTAAGCACAGTCATACATGGAGGGCTGTTGATCACTAAAGCAGGACCACTAGAATATGTTAATTCTACGCTAGTCATTGGACAGTCCTACTTATTTACTGGCTACTTTCCATGTATGTGTGTGCATACAGAAATAGATGTCAATCACTATGACTAGATGTTTGATTCTAAGCGCAGCCTGAGCACATATTTAAGTGAATAAATGAGATTTACTTAGGAATTCCCCACAAAATGATATATAAATTTTCACCTCCTCCTGCTGTATAACATACTACTCACATAATGCATTGCATTTTCATACTGACAGGTTCTCTTTAATGATGGTTTTAAGTCATGCAACAAGAACCACCTGCCACAGACTGAGAATTTATCGTGGTAAGATATGTTCATATAATATGTACTTGACTTACCCATCATCAATATGTTGTGAAGTTAATGTAAAAGTTTGCAAAGTTGCAAGACTTAAATGGAAGCTAAGGTGAAATTCTCTACTCAGGTTAGCAAGTTGGGCAACACACTTTTACAAACATGATAAAGATGAATGGAGTTTCCTTAAACATTACCTGGCACCACCCTGTGACTTGGTTTAGGCAGATTAAACAATGTTGGGTGGAATAACTTCCTTTATCCATAGCATAACATTTCACTATAAGAAACTTCAAGTCTCTGTTTCATGTTTGACATAACAAATATGTAGTTTCCTTCCCGGTCTAATCCCTGCCACTAATTCTATCCAGATGCCACACAAACATAAAAGCACCATTCAGGTTATCCTTTAATTGTTCCATGTAACAGAAATAGCCATCTTTTTTATATCTGGTTTAGGTAGTTTATATAGCTTTGTATTTCCTACTTTCTTGTAAGGAGTGTAGCTGGCAAAGCACATGCTTACGCATGGTAATCGCTGTTCACACTGTGTCTGCAGTCCATGTCCTGGGAAGGCTTCCAGCACATATGTCAAATGTATCCATAGGCTCCCATCTGCCAAATCAAACATATACTTTACCATGAATGCCTATGGTGATATATTAGGGAAAAATAACCTAAACAGTTGACCAATGTGATCTTGTGAAAGATATTTGGTTCATTTATTACACTATGCGCAAGGTTCCTCCTGCAGTTTCATTCGGACCAAACACATCCAAATTGAAACTGCTATTATTATACTCTGGCATCTCTTCTACAGTCCTCAGCAGTCCCTAACATCATTCAGGAGACCGGAAGAGGCCTGAAAATGACGAGGACCTGCACAGGAGCCATAGTCTGGGGTCTGAAGAGAGTATAATAATAGCAGTTCTGGTTCAGTCTGAATGAAATCGCTGGGAGAGCCTTGCAAGACGCATATCGCAAGGTTAGCCCAACATATACTTCCCTCCTATAGACTCCCCTGTACCTCAACTGTAATCAACGGTATCATCGGATATCGATACAATTTATTACGAGGTCGATTTTAATGGGGGCAAACGGTCAATGACTTGCCATTGGTCCCCAGGCTACAACCCATTTCACCATTATTAGATTTATATTTTGGGCCTTTAAAAGGAGTGTAGCTCAAAATTATCGTCATTAATCTTAATTGAAAATTCAATTTAGGTCATAATCGCCCAGACCTACAATATATACTGCTCTATGCTTATACAGGAGAAAAAAAAAAAAAACTAAGGAAAATTAATAGATTTACACAACCTGTTTGAGTGAAAGCCGTGTTAAAGGAATACTGATAAGTTCAATATCCCTTACGTGACTTGGAGTCATGATTGTGTGCAAGTGGTCAGTCACACAGCTGAAACCTCCCCCTACACCCTCAGCCAACCCCACATCTCCTACAGTCCCAACTCAGCAGAAGAGCGGTAGTGTGCTAACTCTTTAAAGAGATCAGAAAGATGGCAGAAAGTCAATCTGTGTACACTAAGTGCAGTGATTTGGTGTGTAGAAGAAATTGTATGCTATAAACCATTTGTGGATATGCATGAATAAAGTATCTGTTTCACTGCTTAAAAGTTAATCAAACACCATTAGATCAACCTCTGTCCTTATGTCGAGTGAAGGCATAAAGACAACATATAATACATGCTCAACAACTACACATCAGTAGGACTAGAGGCCTCACAAACATTACAGTGATAAATCTTTTTTTATGTATGTCGCTTTTGTAGATTTTGCAAGAAAAAAAAATAACTTTGAAGTTTTATGCAGAAAAGGCAGTTGGTGCACTGGGGGTGAGCATTCCGCTACAGCACCGTTCAGGTAGGATGAGTGATGTCATAGCAGTGGGAGAATCAACTCCTACTGCATGGGGTGGTACAGATAGAAGATGGTCAGTCAGAGTCCAGAGCAGTGTCCCAAGGAGCTGAAGGTCTCAAGTACCTTATTTGCACAAAACGTCAAATACACCGATGAGCAAAAGGGTAACAATGTTTGAACTATTGACTTTCAGGCTCCATATCTCACCATCCACACTACAACTTCCAATGTTAGACTACCATCATTTTATAGACAATCATCTTGGCTCTCATACCTAAATTTGACTTGCAACTATTTAGCTATTTAGCATAGGATTAGTTATGAAGATTCTTGTCATGTAACTGCATTGTTACTGTTTTGCTTCTGGTGATGGAAAAGTCTTTTTGTTCTTGTATACTACAAATTACAACCTGCTCTCACATTCCCTAATAGCTTAATATGTTATTCGGTTGATTCCCAAGCAAAAGGTCACTGGTTCAAATATAGATTTCCCAAGAAAATAGAAAGAGAACCATCCAGCTCATCGATAATGATCCGCTCAAACAAGAAAATTGCCAAACTGCATCATATGAGTCCCATGACAGTCGGAATAATACGAAATGAAGTCAGTCCATTCATTCAAAAGCCAAGAGGTGACGTCCAGGCAAAATATCAGAGTCAACAAGTCGGCTCACCGCAAGGTCTATCAGTTCTGGCACAACAAACAGCAGTGGAGGTGGCTCATATACTTCGTAATAGTGAGATCACAGACGTCCATGAAAACACTATGTGACGATTTCAATATCATCATAAGAAACGATCAAGTTTGCAAAAAAGTGTTAAAAGTGGACAGCAGAAGATTGGAAACGGGCGATTTCAAGTGATGAGACAAAAGTCAATAGACTGGGCTCTGATGGGTGCAAATGGGACTGGGAGAAACAAGGGAAAAGGAGGCTAACAGATCGAGAGATTAAAGGAACTGGAGGAAGCCTGTTGATATGGGGTTGTTTCATAGCCAAAGGCATTGGAAACTTGACCAGGACCAATGGTAATCTCAATACTGAGCTATATGTGAGTATCTTACTCGCGAGTTACTTCATACACTTGAGTACTATGGGTATGAAAAGGATGACAGTGTTCCAGCAGGACAACGACCTGAAGCATACGTCAAGATAAGTGAAGAAAGGGTTCAATGACAATAAAGGAGAGGGGCTGGATTGGACCCCTAGACCTCAACCCAATTGAACACTTGTGGGTAGAGTTGAATAAAAAGCTGTATTCGCACCCATGTGAGTCAACCAGTATGTACCAATATTGCGAACGTGTAAAAGAGACCTGGCAGATTCAGGCAGTGTTGAAATCAAAAAGGTGGATTTACAAAATAAGAATTGAAATTTCGATTTCTAGGAACAAAACAGTAACAATACAGTTACATGACAAGAATCTGCATAACTAATATGCTAAATAGTTATCACAAGGCATTATGGGAAAGGAGCTGGGAGCTCATGCGCCCTCTGTTGGATGTAACAGATCCTCAGTTTGCTTTTGACTCACCGAGTCTTGAGACAGCAAAAGGGATTTTAGCCAAGCCAGTTTCACTTATCTGCATACAGCGCTGTTTCAGGATTTTTGTCCCTCATCAGTGCAGAGCAAAGTGTACTGGCTGGCTTTGTGGGAGGCAATGAGTGGGTTATGGACAGGGACTCTCTCCTTGAGGAGAGCACCAGTTAAGGTGTGTAGAGTTTTGAGTTGCCTTTCGCCCTCTACTAAAGGAGACATGCTAAATAGTTGAAAGCCAAAATTTTATAGGTGGCCAAGATCTATAAAATGATGGTAGTCTCACATTGGAAGCTGTAGTGGATGGTGAGATATGGAGCCCGAAATTCAAACGTTCCAAACATCGTTACGCTTTTGCTAGTCAATGTATGTTTTTTGCCAAATCTACAAAAGTACCATACATAAAAAAATGCATATTATTGTATATTATTACATTGTAATGTGCTTTGTAACAATGTGATTACATAAATATGTTTGGGGGTGGTGGTAAATTCCCGTTAAGAACTTGGCCTGGTTTGGTACGCAAGATAAAACTTTTCAATGGAAAAAAAGAGCATTTTTTTAATTTGATATTTTTTTTTAAACAATCTGTTCTATTAACTGATCCTTCATTTTTCTAATTTACAATTGATAAACAATTTTATAAAATTAAAAGGTTTTTATTTAAGGGAATATGACATTTCTGCTAGCTTTCAAGCAGGTTGATAAAATATATCTTGTACATTAATTTACATCAATATGCACATTATTTACTCAACACCAAGAAAGGGATTACTGTTCATGTTCTCCTAGGCCTATGTCTCCACATGTCTCTTTCTTCCACTTCTTGTCAGCTCTACACTGTTCACACTTTTCAATTCTAATTTAGATTTTAATCACTCCGCTTGTCGATTATAATTAACACATTTTTATTTTAGAATCTGGCTTTTTACCTTTGGCTTGTTATTAATTGGCTGAGCGCTCTTTATCTGCGCCTTGCTGAGATGCTGCTTTTTTGTGTAAATTTATTCCAGGATGTTTAATACAAGTCGTGTCCTCTTTTTCTGGCAATAAGGAACTTAATTTCACAAAATAAGTTCTTATCATCCAGAATAGATAAGATAATATACATACTATCCATAGATATTAAAGGGGGTATCCACTTTCTGCTATTGATACGACGACAGTATTAGATCTGCGGGGTGTCTGACACAAAGGACCTCCGCAGACCAGCTGTACTAAGACAGCCATAGTCTCTCTCACTTTTTCCCTGGAGACTGCCTGTACCTTGAGCTGAGAAGAACATGGAGAAGCAGCTGTAATCCCCCAACATGCCAGCAGAAGTAGATCAGCGCAGTCAGTGATGTAACAATGGTGGACTGTTTTGTCCTGTAACTGGGGCTTCTATGAATGCCCCAGTAACAGTAGAAAGTTTGACATAAAGAAACTAACCTTACAACCTCTTGGGGCAAATATTATATAACAATTGTTTAGATTTTAACCGCAAGTAATATACATACTGTATATTACATAAAACAAAATACTAAATGTGTAAGGTATCCACACAACCATATTAACCTAAAGTACTTCACATAAAAGTGTGAAATGTGAATGGTATGAAAAATCCATAAAAAAAAAAAAAAATTGTAACTTTTCTATATTTGTTCTATAGAAAAAAATATATAAAATTATTCAGTAAATTTATTTGCAGTAGTACAATTTCTTGCATTAAATAAGGCCTCATGGAGCCATGCAAGTGAAAAAAAAAAAAAAAAGTTATGGCTGCTAAAATGTGGAAAAGCTAAGACAAAAGCAAAATCATTGAAAGGCCCATTAAGGCCCAAAGAGGACTTCATTAAGTGGTTAATTGCTTAATGGGAAAAATAAATACTGTATATATATGTAAAGCCTGTAAGTGTAAAATATAATGAGGATGATAAAAGCTGCATATGTCCCATAATGACATCTTTAGAATACTTCAAAGCAGTTATTGACTCTCTGTCATCAGTCATTTTAGTGTGTAAATTCATTTTACAGAGTATGACATCAGTAGTGTATTAGCTTGGTTTACTGACAAATCACACTCATGCAAGTATTATAGGACCATTTACCTAAGTGGTAATTTTCTACTAATTTCCTTCCCATTTGTTTTATGTCTGTCTTTTCACATTATGAAAATTCTGTTCTATTTTGCTTATAAATATACTACATATTCTTTAATAGTAGGAATTTGATGAACACTTTTACTGGTATCAGCTGCTCTATAAAGCATTTTCACGGCACCAAATTATTATTTCTCTATTTAGTGACACAAATACTGGGTTTGGTTGAAACTAAGCACACATGGTGCAAAACTGTTCTGCAGATTACAGTACATGCGACCAAGTAAAAGTTTAGCTGGCGTTGTAATGATGTGACTGTCTGAACATTTCAAACAGAAATACAATTTAATGGATTCATGGATGAAATTGTTGTTCTAGTCTGTACCAAGACTTTACCACTGTCTCAAGGGACCCTTAATAAAGGTGGAATGTTATGTAACGTCCAATAAATAAGTTACATGGGAAATGCCATTATTTCTCCAAGACTAATATCCTGCTTGTATGGAAAAAGGTCCTTCATGCCCAAGTGTTAAAGGTTTTGAGAGTTAATTGTTTATATCATATAAAATTGAAGTCACATTTGACATTTGAGTGTTACTGTACATTTGCAGCTACAAAATACATAAGTTCATGTAGCCTAGAAACTGTTCTTCAATGGATGAAGTGAGAAGTAATATACCTCCCTGCCACATATCATACTGAAATTATTTGCATCTACATAGCAGCAGTCTTGAGGGGGGAATAAGGGTGCACAATTGCCTTTTCCTGTTCACAGATGTCCAGTAACTTCAATACTTTGGTCTTTTCCTGTGTTGAGCAAGATGTTCGCTCTAAATCTTTAACATGCGTTTAGAGATTATGGGCTTGCAGCTCTTGTGGACCCTTGCCTCTTATTCTGTTTTTCATGGGTTTGCATATGACCAACTGATCCTTAGCTAAACACTTAAAAATTCTAGGGAGGATTTCTATAGCTTCCTGACTTTTGTACATCCAGATTCTCCTCTGACAAATCTGTTTTATGGATTTTGAGGGACATATGGTGCGGAGTCCAATTGGATCCTCTTTATAGACATTGGGAATTGGATGTTGTCTATGGAAGAGAAGGTTAATCGGACATGACAGCGGAGAATGTGTCAAGAATTAAGTTACAAGGATGTTCAAGACGACATTTCCTCTGGTTCTGATGCCTGTTGGGAGTGTCTGGGAAGTAGGGGCTCTTTTCTTCATATTTGGTGGGATTGCTTTAAGATCTTAGACATCTGTTTTTAGTGGTACTTTCAGCCTTTACAAGACATTGACTTCTTATCTCTGCTCACTAGCTCCTTACTGGATACTGGAGGTTTGACTTCATGGAGTGAGGCAAATCCAGAAGAGTCGACTGCTGCAGTTGATGATTTTTACAACTATTTATCCACATACACCTGGCTTGCCTTCAGTGCTCAGGTTATTTTAGAACCATTGGTTTTAGATGTTATGGGTTCCTCTGAATGGGATACATTATTTCTTCTCTACATTCCTCCCTTTTTCTATTACTACCTTTTCTGCTCTATCACTTTTTAACAACTACTTACCTGACATACACAGGCCATACATCTTTGGACTCTCCTAACCAGTTATACTTCTGACTGTCTTCCACCTGCTTCCATCCTTTGTATCACCTCGCTGTGTTTTTTTACATTGTATATTAATACTGCTTGAAATGGTCAGTGATAATTTAGCTAAAAATTTAGAAACTTATGCGTTCTATAGGTTTTATTTAAGCAGCACTTACTGGTAACATATAATTCATCTAGCTTCTGTATATTTATCCAAAAAGTTTATTTTGGCCATCACGTGCACATGAGCCAACTGGCATTGCTTACTCACATCAGAGTGTCTCTAACATCATGGTTCTGGTATTCCATTACTCCACATACTACATGAAGCAGTCTATGAAACATGCATCAGGGAAGCAGGGGCGCACCGCTAATGAGGCTAAGTGAGGCGGCCGCCTCAGGCGGCGCTAACTTGTCAGTTTCGGGGGGCGGCATTTTGATTGACTAAATCAGCCCAAGACAGGCCGCTTTAAAAAACATGCTGAGTGGGACCTGTCCTGGGCTGGTTTAGCATTTTAGGCAGGGGAGGAGAGCGGTAGCTCGGGGCGGCCATGCAGAGACAGCGCTGCTTCACCTTGCCCTCCGCCTCCGCCCCTGTTCACTTAGCCTGCTCCTTGCTCTCCGCCCCCGCCAGCACCCACGCTTGGTTGCATGACAAGATCTGACGTGATAGGACACACAGTGGCTCCTGCGCGGTCTCCTAAGGTGTCCCAGCTCTCAAAAGCGCTACTGAGGTAAGTTTCATATTAGACAAATATTGCTTTTCTAAGTATTTATCCCCTGGGGGGGGGGGGGGCAAGTGAGGCAAGGTTTGGGGTGCGGTGGATGTTGGGTGTCGCGGGGGGGCGGGTAAGGCAAGGTTTGGGGTGCGGTGGATGTTGGGTGTCGCTGGGGGGGCGAGTGAGGCAAGGTTTGGGGTGCGGTGGATGTTGGGTGTCGCAGGGGGGGCGAGTGAGGCAAGGTTTGGGGTGCGGTGGATGTTGGGTGTCGAGGGGGGCGAGTGAGGGAAGGTTTGGGGTGCGGTGGAAGTTGGGTGTCGCAGGGGGGGCGGGTAAGGCAAGGTTTGGGGTGCGGTGGATGTTGGGTGTCGCAGGGGGGCGAGTGAGGCAAGGTTTGGGGTGCGGTGGATGTTGGGTGTCGCAGGGGGGCGGGTGAGGCAAGGTTTGGGGAACGGTGGATGTTGGGTGTCGCAGGGGGGGCGGTTGAGGCAAGGTTTGGGGTGCGGTGGATGTTGGGTGTCGCTGGGGGGGGCGAGTGAGGCAAGGTTTGGGGTGCGGTGGATGATGGGTGTCGCGGGGGGGGGCGGGTAAGGCAAGGTTTGGGGTGCGGTGGATGTTGGGTGTCGCAGGGGGGGCGAGTGAGGCAAGTTTTGGGGTGCGGTGGATGTTGGGTGTCACTGGGGGGGGGCGAGTGAGGCAAGGTTTGGGGTGCGGTGGATGTTGGGTGTCGCGGGGGGGCAAGTGAGGCAAGGTTTGGGGTGCAGTGGATGTTGGGTGTCGCAGGGGGGGCGGGTGAGGCAAGGTTTGGGGTGCGGTGGATGTTGGGTGTCGCTGGGGGGGGCGGGTGAGGCAAGGTTTGGGGTGCGGTGGATGTTGGGTGTCGCTGGGGGGGCGAGTGAGGCAAGGTTTGGGGTGCGGTGGATGATGGGTGTCGCAGGGGGGCGGGTGAGGCAAGGTTTGGGGTGCGGTGGATGATGGGTGTCGCAGGGGGGGACAGGTGAGACAAGGTTTGGGTTGCAGTGGATGTTGGATGTCGCGGGGGGAGGGGAGGGGCGTTGGCAGAAAAAGCCTCCCAGCAAAGAATATCCTCTGTGATGAGGGATTATGTGCCCAGCACTGTAAGGGTAGCTCATGCCAGGCCCATATAACCTTACACTGTTGCTCAAACCATCACATTACAGTTATAGTTTTGTCAGCTAATCTCTGTAGCATGAAGGGTTAAAAGGCTATATGTTGAGGCATTGTTTGAAAAATCACAAAAACAAATGCAAAGTATTTTTATGTAAATAAAGCTTAGGCTCCATTCATGTCTCAGGTCATGTCATGGTTTGTCATTGTGATAATCCTGAATGTATTCTGCTGTTTTTCCCTACCCAGTAAAATGCACTTGACAGACCCATTACAAATGTTACAAATTAAAAAAAAAAACAACCTATGGTCGGCTTTCTAGCGGTATATAAAACCTCATATTCATGAGGACATGAAAGGTTCTCTTTAATAAGGCTAGCACTGCATTGCGATCTTGGCTGCCTATTGCATGACCAAAGATCGCTGGGTCTCCCTGCGACTCCTTCACTAATGTTAGTGAATGAAGTCACATTGAGATCCTGAGGGTGCCACAATCGCAACTTCAAGCCAAGCATTGCTCAACCCTTTTGTGACTTGAAGTCACAGTCGCAAAAGCACTAGAGGTTGCAATGTGACTCCATTCACTAATATTAGAGAAGGAGTCACAGGGCAACCCAGTAATCATTGATCACGTGACAGGAAACACCCAAAATTGTCATGTAGCCCTAGCCTAACCATTGCGGTTTTGGAAATCGCACCATGTCAATTATACCTATGGAAACGCCGGTGGTTTCCATATAAGTATAAATAGAAAGAGAAAGTCCACAGAGGAAACCTCTGTGGACAGTCTGTGAAAAGTGCTGCGATGCGTTGCCTCCATGTTTTTTCCTGCAGCGCTTTTTTGCTGCGGCCCGCTACGTGGAGACTTAGCCTAAGGATAGATTGTCAATATCAGATTGGTGGAAGATCTGATCTACCATAATCTGGTCTAACTACTATGCAGAGAACCATGCTGTATGGTTCCTGCGAGGTTTGGGGTGCCATGGATGTTGGGTGTCGCAGGGGGGGGCGGGTGAGGCAAGGTTTGGGGTGCGGTGGATGTTGGGTGCCGCGGGGGGGGGGGGGGGAGTGGTTGGGGAGGGGGGCGTTTTGGGTGTCTGTCTGCTGAGACCCCCCTTTTGCTTGAGAATTAGTTTTTTTCCCCTCCACTTGAAATTCAGCCTGACCACAGCCAGGCTGAATATAGGCTATCTGCGGCGCTCCTATTAAAGAGAATGGGAGCGTGGGTTTGTATATCCACCAAGCGGCTGCGGTCAGGCTGAACTCCCAGTGGTTGAAAAAAGACCCAATTCTCATGCTCAGTGGGATTCTCAGCAGATGCCCAAAACTTATAAAAATATTTTTCCCATACGGTGAATGCCATGGCGGGGAAAAATAAATCAAAAGTGCCGAACCGCAGTTTTTTCGCTGTTTTGCCTCTGATAAAAATTTGAATAAAAAGGTGGTCAAAGCAATAGACATTCCCCAAAATGATATTACTAAAAAGTACACCTGGTCCTGCAAAACAAGGGGCCCTATGCCTTCCCCGTACACTGAAATATAAACAAACAGTTACGGGTGTCAGAATATGGCGACTTTAAAAAAAAATGTTTTAGATCTTTGTTATAGGATTAAAATGTAAATAAAACGATATAAATTTGGTATCCTCGGAATTGTACACAAACACAGAATACAGGTGACATGTCATTTTGGCTGCAGAGTGAACACCGTAAAAACAAAGCCCATAAGAAAGTCGCAGAAATGCACTTTTTCTTCATTTCCTCCCAATGCTGAATTTTTTTTGCAGCTTCCCAGCACATTGTACAGAATAATAAATGGTACCATCATGAAGAACAATTTGTCCCACAAACATTAAAGGGGTTGTCCAGGCAAAAATGGACAACCCTTTTAAAAGTTTAAATAAGCTGGGGGCAGTGAAAGTGCAATTCAGAAAACTCATTTTTATTAGGCCTATTCATCTTGGTCTTATCAGCAGGTATTCTTCTTCATTTACTGCTGTGCAAACGGCCCATAATAGGGAATCGTAAGTAAAAAGAAGTCCTCTTACAGGATCCTTATCTTTTGGCATGAGGGAGGGTCTTTTTCTCTGGAGGACCTGTCCTTTTCAGAATTATACAAACAACTCATTGACGTCAGGTTTCCCCATAGATTACAGCTAATCACTGGGGAGCATGTCGGGGGACTCTTTGTAATAAGCATTGCAATAGTTTTTATTTGTGTATTCTGTTGTCTCTTTTGTAGTTAAAGAGTTTGGTCAAAGACCTTGACGTTTCACCTGGCAAGAAGATGTGAAAAGTTATTTTCATTGTTAATACCGTGTTGTTGGTCTCTGATATTGAAGTAATACAGTAAGAAGATTTCTTTAAAACTGTTTTATCACTTTGTGTATTTTGTATGTTTATTGTGTGACAATAGCAGCGTGTGAAGCTAGTAGCATGGAAGCTCAATTTTTTTTTTTTTTTTTTTTTTGGGGGGGGGGGGGTCTTTTTTATAGTCCGTCTCAGGCAGCAAAGAGGCCAGGTTCACCACTGCAGGGAAGTGAGGCAAGTGCAATCCATCTCGTTTGTTATTCAGCATGTACTACTCCTCAACATGGGTATGTGTTGACCTATACCCTTGCTTACTAAATTATTTATTGGTAAATAACAGTCTGTTAGTGTTTTATTTCATCTTCCTTACATTGATTACTTGTAGATCATAAGCTAATGCTGAATTATATACTAACTGCAAGCAACGCCAGCCCCTTTTTTCAGTTCTGATGGGTGCTGTGAGAGAGACATCTTTGCCTGCAGGTGTAATACATGTACTGCATGACGACCACACAAGGCGCACACAATGTTGGCTGAACACACTTTCCTTTTACTGAATTCTCATTCTTTATCACAGTAGATCAAAGAGGTTACAAACAAAATTGTTATAGATCTCGCACTATGTATAGTATCTGAATGAACTTGCACATATAGTGAATATAAGAAACTAAGATTTTTAAAGAAAGGTGTAGCCCTATTTGGGGGGGGGGTATGAGTATTATCCCTCCCGCAACAGACTCTGGCGCTGACCTGTGTGTATAATGGGACCTGAAGCCTTCGCTGAAGGGAAGAGTGGGAACATATATGAAATATATCAGTGCCTCCACCCAGGATAGAGCCTCTGTATTACAGGGAGGATCTCTTCCTGGGACTTACCCATGAAGTACAGTTAGTAGCCTTAACAAGGATCACTGTACTAATCTCACAGTCTGAAGAATACATACAGATACCACATAAGGTTATAACAGTAGCTTTATAAGAATCAACAGGGTAATAATACATACATAAAATATACTCAGAACACAGCAATACTACAACAACCAACAAGTCCTCAACCGTCTTAGGTTATATACCCGGGTATATATATAGATATATAGCAAGAGTCCAGTGCACAATACCTCCAGGCAACAGAAGAGATGCAGGGGCCCCTGTGGATGACTGTGGATCCTCGGATTCTTCCAGGAGATGACAGACAGCCGATCAGGAGATGATGATGATGGTGTGATTCTTCACAGGCAGCAAACAGGGCGACGGTGACGGCAGTAGATGCAGGCCTGACTACCCTAACACTGAGTCCTTAACCTGCCAGCTAAACTACTAGTGCCACCGGGCCTCTAACTAGCTAGTTGGCCTTCGGAAGCCTAACCTATCACTGCCCTGAACTGTATATATATATGGATCCCTAACTACGGTTACTAGCTAGGTCCTGTGAGTATATAGGGGGTAACACATACCTAACTATATACTGTGAAGTAAAGAGGAACAAGTGGCTCTTAGACTCCCCCAGACATAACATGTCTGTCTCAGCAGCTCTGCTCACATCTCTCCCCCCAGCAGCTCTGCCTCACATGTGTCTGACTCACTGTATTTACAAAACAAAACTTGCACTAAATGCCTGGGGTCTCTGAAGCCAAACTGCAGAGGCAAAGAAGCCAGATACATTATATACTAGTAGAAATGGCAGTTCCCTACACTCTCCCTCTGGTGAAATCTTTACGTCACGTCAAAGACATACAAAGTCATAGTATACAGTCAACATTACCAATGACAATATCAATATGGTTGCTTTTGCATTTACAGAGTCACAACAGGTTAATAGGTATACATGCCAGCAGGAGCGAAAATTGGTAACATATTGACCAAAGTGGACACTGCACCCACCCAAGCATGGTATAAATGAGGCTGAGTAGTAAATCTGGGGTCCCCCAAACTATCATATGTCAGCATAGGTGGAGGGTGTCTAATTCTCTCTCCTCTCCGTACCTCTCTCTGAGGTAAACTAGCATGTCCAGGCCCTAAACTAGGGTTGTCTGCCATGGGAGGGGATGGTGCTGGTGGCGTAGGAGAGCTAGATCCCTGCTCATCTGTAGACACAGATCTAGGTACGAATTCTGGAGTTTGAGGGTTCATAGGTCTCCCTGAAGGAGAAGATACTGGTGATCTAGGAACTTCAGGAGCCACAGTCCAATCACTCTCAGGAGTTTCAGGAAGGTCAGGTGGAATATCGGCTAAGGACTGTGGAGAATCGCAGGCCGAGCCATCATTGGAGATATCCATACCATCAATCTGAGGTACAGGCAACAAATGATTTCTATGCCAAGTCCTGATCCTCCCGTCCCGTCCTTTTATCTTGTAGACTGGTATTCCAGGCAACCGATCTACCACTGTAAAGAGTTCACTCCGCCATCGATCAGCCAGCTTATGTTTTGCAGATGCTCCCAAATTCCGTAGCAGAACATGGTCCCCAGGGTTCAATTCTCGGTATCTTACTCGAAGATCAAATCTCCTTTTATTTCCTTCATTCACTTTGGCCGCATTTTCCTCAGCCAGCTGATAAGCACTCTTAAGCGTTTCTTTCAAACGTGCCACGTATCGGTAATGATCTCGATGACTGATACCATCGGTAGAGACTCCCAACAAGATGTCAATAGGTAGCCTAGGCTCTCTTCCAAACATCAGAAAGTATGGTGAATATCCTGTGCTCTCGTGCCTTGTACTATTATAGGCATGCACCATAGCCTCCACTTTTCTACTCCAGGATCGCTTATCCTCAATTCGTAAGGTACCAAGCATATCAAGTAAAGTCCTGTTAAATCTTTCAGGAAGGGCATCTCCCTCTGGATGGTAAGGCGTCGTCCGACTTTTGCGGATGTTCAACAACTGAAGTAACTCTTTGATCAGGTTACTCTCAAAATCCCGGCCTTGATCAGAATGCAACCGGTGTGGTAAGCCATAATGGATAAAATACTTTTCCCAAAGCACTCTTGCAACAGTGACTGCTTTTTGATCCTTAGTCGGAAAGGCTTGAGCATATCGTGTGAAGTGATCAGTCACCACCAATACATTTCCAAATCCTCTGGAGTCGTTGTCAATACAAAGGAAGTCTATGCAGACAAGATCCATGGGGCCCGAACTCTTCAAGTGTCCCATGAAGGCCGCTCGAACCGGGACAGTCTTCCTCTGCAAACATCTGCGACAGCACCTACACAGACGAGTCACGGTATCTCTCATTTTGGGCCAGTAGAATCGGTCTTGTATTAGGCCATAAGTCTTCTCAGGTCCCAAATGACCATGATAATCATGCAGACTTCGGAAAATCATCTTCTGAAAGCAGCTTGGAATAACTAGTTGGCGCCTTCCAGGGTGATCATGATACAGCACCACACGATAAAGTAGGCCATTGTCTATTTCAAACTTCTCCCAATCTCGTAGAAGTTGACTGCATTCAGAGGGTAGGGATGTCTTTAACATTTCTCTGTCTTGAGAACTCACTGCTTGATAAAGAGGTCCAATTAAAGGATCAGTCTTTTGACTCCAGATCATTCGCTTTGAAGATACAGAACAACTCTCAAAGGATCCTAAAGCGGCAGGGTAGGCAAACATGTCTGGTACAGCTTCGGGACCTCCCCCAATAGAGTCAATAAGCCGAGTTTCAGAAAAGGCTACTCGGTCTTCAACTACAGCAGCCATGGCACACAAAGCTCCTACTCCAGGACTTGGCACTTCTTCCCATTCATCCACTACTTCCGGACTAGGTAATCCAGGCCGTCTTGATAGAGCATCTGCCCCAATGTTCTTAGGCCCCGATTTATACTTGAGTGTGAATTGGTAGTTGGATAAAGCTGCCAACCAGCGATGTCCTGTAGCATCGAGTTTAGCGGTTGACAAAACGTATGTCAGTGGATTGTTGTCTGTTCTTACTTCAAACGTGGCTCCGTATAAATAGTCATGTAATTTATCAACAATGGCCCACTTGAGCGCCAAAAACTCCAATTTATGTACTGGATAATTTTTCTCGCTGGGAGAAAGACTTCGACTTATGAAAGCTATGGGCCGTAACCCGGCCGGGTATTCTTGGTGCAGCACGCCACCTAATCCTTCAAAGCTGGCATCTACATGTAGCACATATGGCTTATGTGCATCAGCATAAGCCAGAACGGGAGCTTCTGTCAATTTCTTCTTCAACAACTTAAATGCTTCTTCACAATCCGCAGTCCACCTATCGCCAAAAAGGCTTTTGGAAGACCCTTTCTTCTTTCCCGGATCTCCTGCATCACTCTTCAACAGGTCGAGGAGGGCTCGAGCAATTTTTGAATATCCTTCCACAAATCGTCGATAGAATCCACAAAACCCCAAGAAAGATTGCAACTCCGTAATATTTTGCGGTCGGGGCCAATTCACCACAGCTTCAATCTTACCAGGATCGGTAGCAACTCCTTCAGCAGAAACAATATGACCTACATAAGTGACCGAAGATCTACAAAATTTGCATTTGTCAGCCGACAACTTCAGCCCCTCTTCTTTTAAGTGATGGAGTACTCTCATGAGTCGTTCTTCATGTTCTTCCAGCGTCTTTCCAAACACAATAATGTCATCAAGATATACAAGGCATTCCCGGGGCACTAAATCACCTAACACTCTTTCCATCAACCTTTGGAACGTTGCTGGCGCACCTTTTGTACCTTGCGGCATACGAGTGAACTGAAAGAAACCCAAGGGGCATATGAAGGCTGTCTTTTCCTGATCCTCAGGTGCCATTGGGACTTCATAGTATCCCGATCTTAGGTCCAGCACTGTGAACCAACAGTTTCCATTCAGAGCTTCCAGAGCTTCTTCAATTCTCGGCAGTGTATACTGATCAGGTAAGGTTCTCCGGTTCAGAGTTCTGTAATCCACACATAGGCGAATTGCTCCAGATTTTTTTTCTTACCACCACAATAGGTGAGGCATAGGGGCTCTTACTGTCCACAATGATCCCCTGACCTTTCATTTGCTGTAGAGTCTGTCTTAACTCATCAACATCCTTTGGAGCAACTCTCCGTGGTCGCTCCCGGAAGGGAGTAGAATCGGTCAATCGGAAAGTGTGTTGAGCACTTTTAGCACAACCTACATCCATATCATCCATGGAGAACACTTCCGATAATTCAGACAACTTCTGTGTCAGTCGCTGATTCCAGGCCTCTGGTAAATGTGGATCACTCAAGTCAAGATTGAGATTAGGGATTGCATCTCGGATTTGAATCCTGCACACTTCAGCGTATGGATTTACTCCAAGCACAGGGTAGCAGTGGGCCACATTCTGGTATGGTCCAATTACAATCGGATGCGGTGAACAGTTCCTCACTGTCACACAGGTAGATAACTCCACTTTATTTCTCCAGTCCTTTCTCTCTGGGATCACCATCCAGCCATTCTGGTTAATCATTTCTTCAGGGGTTTCCATAAGGACATAACTCCCCCCTTCAAGCAAATCGGGAGCAATGCTGGAGGCTACTCTCAGAACTCTCTCCCCGCCGGCAGGAACTTCCACGGTTCTCTCACCGATATGATATACTATTCCATGTCGATAGCCAGTAGACAGGGCATCACAGAGTTCTCTAAGATCAGAAGATATATTCACCGGCTGAGCTGCAGGGTTCCAATCTCTTCCAAGAAACTTCTGAAAAGCATAATGCACTGCGGGACAATTAGTGCCAAGTATCACAGGAGCTGCACAAGAATCCCCTGTATCAGGACAGACAAGAGCCGTAATCTTCATGGGAGCGACACTCTGATCTTCTAATTCAGGGACAGCTATAACTACTTGTAGGCTGCCATCTACAGGATATGATCCTGAATTAAGCCCCCACAATTTCATTTGTCCTGTAGACTGAAGAGGTATATCCCTCAGATACTTTTGGTAGAACGAGCGATAAATCAGGGTCACTTGAGATCCTGTATCAAACAGGGCAGGAGCGGCATGACCATTGACAGTGACTTTGACAACGGACCTGGAGCCCGCGATAGCACCTCTGGTATTTACTCGGCCCGCCTTCCTTCGGTGTCTTTGATTCTGAATAGAGAAGACAGCACTGTGTCCCAATCCCTCACTGTCCTCCGTACACTGTCTGGCACTATGGCCCGTCTGACCACATTTATAACAGGTTCTAGCATCCTTCCTCCATTGAGTGGCAGTGGGTGGAGTGGCGGACTGTCTAAGTTCTGACCGCTCCACTGGTTTGTCCTTGTTTGAATTAGGAACATCATCTTCTTTAGAGATGCTTTTCGCTTTCTTAGGGGTACTAAAACTAATGTCAGCTTCTTGTTTCTTCACTAACTTCATTAAGTCAGGAAATGGAAGGACTCTATCAGATAGTAAGACCTTGAGTACTTGAGCAAGAGGATGATGAGGTTGTAACCCTCTCACCAACTGACTGGTTCTCATAGCGTCTACCTCTGAAGTAGATATAGCTGCGTGGTACACCAGACGTGAAAGAAGTAGCTGTAAACGGTTAATAAAAGTAGAGACATTTTCCCCTTCTTTTTGACGAACCATTCGGTAATCAGCAACCATCTGGGCAAGGTCATAGTATGGCTCAAAGTGATCAGACAGTACTTGTATATAGTCCAATGCACTCACTCCTTCATGAGAGTCTCTGTACAAGCGGATCAATTCTGCAGCAGGAGACCGCAAACTTTCACTGATACGCTGCCGCTTGCCTTCTTCAGAGCAAGACCATTCCTTCAGGCATTGGAGAGTATGTTCTTTCCATATCTCAAAGTTTTCCTCCCCTTGTGGTACTGGGACATTACCAGAGAATACTTTTAGTTTCTTGTAGTGAGTGGCCTGCAGGCCCTGAGCTAACATTTCAGTCAGCCTGGCTAAAGTGCTAATAGCACTGTCACTAGAGGAACTGCTAGCGACGGCCATACTGGGGGGGTAACTGGCTGAGCGGGGTTCTTCCTTTACCTGAACCAGGGGAGGAACAGGCGGTCGGTAATCCCATGTAGTAGCTAGTGGGAGGTTCCCCTCTGAGCTATATCGCTTCTCCATATCAATGACTATTCCCACTTCTAAATCTCAGCAGTGCCTCCAAATGTAGCCCTATTTGGGGGGGGGGTATGAGTATTATCCCTCCCGCAACAGACTCTGGCGCTGACCTGTGTGTATAATGGGACCTGAAGCCTTCGCTGAAGGGAAGAGTGGGAACATATATGAAATATATCAGTGCCTCCACCCAGGATAGAGCCTCTGTATTACAGGGAGGATCTCTTCCTGGGACTTACCCATGAAATACAGTTAGTAGCCTTAACAAGGATCACTGTACTAATCTCACAGTCTGAAGAATACATACAGATACCACATAAGGTTATAACAGTAGCTTTATAAGAATCAACAGGGTAATAATACATACATACAATATACTCAGAACACAGCAATACTACAACAACCAGCAAGTCCTCAACCGTCTTAGGTTATATACCCGGGTATATATATAGATATATAGCAAGAGTCCAGTGCACAATACCTCCAGGCAACAGAAGAGATGCAGGGGCCCCTGTGGATGACTGTGGATCCTCGGATTCTTCCAGGAGATGACAGACAGCCGATCAGGAGATGATGATGATGGTGAGATTCTTCACAGGCAGCAAACAGGGCGACGGTGACGGCAGTAGATGCAGGCCTGACTACCCTAACACTGAGTCCTTAACCTGCCAGCTAAACTACTAGTGCCACCGGGCCTCTAACTAGCTAGTTGGCCTTCGGAAGCCTAACCTATCACTTCTCTGAACTGTATATATATATGGATCCCTAACTACGGTTACTAGCTAGGTCCTGTGAGTATATAGGGGGTAACACATACCTAACTATATACTGTGAAGTAAAGAGGAACAAGTGGCTCTTAGACTCCCCCAGACATAACATGTCTGTCTCAGCAGCTCTGCTCACATCTCTCCCCCCAGCAGCTCTGCCTCACATGTGTCTGACTCACTGTATTTACAAAACAAAACTTGCACTAAATGCCTGGGGTCTCTGAAGCCAAACTGCAGGGGCAAAGAAGCCAGATACATTATATACTAGTAGAAATGGCAGTTCCCTACAAAGGTTTCCTTCTTCCCTTAGTAAGCTGCCTCTTACTCCTTATAAGACTAAGACTGTTTGTCTCTATATCATCCATACAGTTTTTACATTGACACACAGAGGTCTATGGAGAAGGGAGGGGAAGAGGAGGCTGCTGCAGGCAGATTTATTGCAGCACTCTCTGCAGAGTCTTATCTTGAAGGTACATCAGTGTCAGAAGAGTTCTGCCAGAGTAGCAGAGTATACCAGCTGCAGTTGCCTCTTTTTCAGCAGCCTTCTCCTCTTCCTCTTCCCCTCTCCTTAGATGGGTGTGGGTGTGTGTGTATATATTTTGTACCTCAATCTGATAAGTGGTGAAGGAAATCTATTTCTTTAACAAGATCCATTACAAAGTTTTGTATTTTCACCATCATTATTCATTTATGTAAAAGTTGTTTTATAAATGGACACTAACACTGGCAGTTTCTCCCGGGTCCTATTAAAATTCTGTTCTGTCTCTTCAGTCATTTGTAACAGCACAGTCTCGCTCTTATCTTTTAGTTTAGCATAACAATGGTATATCTGGGGCCTCTTGCTATTTATTGGATTTGTGTGTTCATACTTGGCAGTTTTTCTTATGTACAGTACTGCTCTCTAGCACCAGCTACAGTGCCATGGCAGACTTTGGATTTGGTGTTAAAACTGATTGGGATGGATTCATTATGGGTACCACATTTGATGGTCTGGCTGGTTTTGGGGCTTTATGGAGTTGTGTCCTCTGGGATCAGTGCTTAGTGCACAAATGATAGTGGTTATGATGTTTGGGTGTGAGTTTGTGGTGGTACAGATCACCTCCAGGTGTTTATAACTTAAGGACTTCCCCTTGTTACAGTATATGTTTGGTGATGTTTCATTGGAGGACCCAGAGGAGATATTTTTTGATATATGGGGCATTTGAAGAGTTAAAATGGTAATTATAGTGATATTTTACAAATAAGTTTGTAATTTTGTAAAAAGCAGCTATTGTAGCCATTGTAAACCCAAGCTGTATACCGTGTCCATGGACTAACAGTTGTTCTGTAGTATAGGTCTCCTACCTTTGTGTATAGCGATGAATTAATTTTTCAAAAATTCCATTTGGCGGCTTTGCCAAATTTTCCGATATGATTCAATCTGAATTGATTTGTGGCAAATCACGTTAAAAAACAGCTATTTCCTGGCTGCAGAGAGCCTGTATAGTGGTGTAGAACACTGTGCCTTACAGTGCTTCTTAGTGATGTCCCACTAAGGGAGCTGAACCAGCGATGTACTGCTTGCTGGTTCAGCACTATAGACTGCAATACACGTGTATAGCACGTATAGCAGACGCATAGGCTGACTTCCTCACTTCTGGGCAGGATCAACCCGGTACTGGGGGCTACTAGCAGCCTAGGATCAATGGCCAGACCACGAGCTGCAGAAGATGCATATCGGCACTCCCCGATCTCGCCGCGGGGGTGTCGAGGGGGACATGTAGCATGGCGGAACCTTTTGGATGCCGCGGTCATGTTTAAAACCCGCGATCGGAGCTGTGTGCCGACCAGGGGTTATGGAGCAGGATGTTAGCTGTCCGCTCCCGATGATGTGGGCAGTCGTGAAGGGGTTAAAGGGCTGTGACATCACAGGGCTGGCTGGCTGCTGATTGGCTGCACAGATAGCATGGTGGGTGATCCCGCGTTCCCAGAGTTCCTTGACCCTTGTCCTAATGTGCAGCAGCCATTTTATGAAAAAATGCGATTCGTTACCACGAAGTGTGAGGAAATCCGTATTCGATGTGAATCGAATATTTCCTGAAATTCCAATCGAATTCCACTTCGTCAGCTTCGATTTGCTCATCTCTATTTGTGTATAAGGAAGGTAGATTTTTGTATTTTTTTTTTTTGATCCATACTAAAAGCATAACAACTTGTTATAAACAGGTTTCATAAGATAGCCCTACTAAATTTCAGGATTGGAATTAAATTTAGCACCTATTATGCAGTCACATGCTGTTTTATGTGCGATTATGATTCTTTTCAGACAATTACATTCAGATTCTCACAGCATTGTAGCTGTGTCTTTAAGTGTAATTTTCTCCTCCCCCTTGAAAACAACATCATAGTTAGAGCAGTCAATGACATTGATTAAGGGAAGTGTTTGTATCTAAATATTGATGGATAGATGGATGTAACTGTGCTCTAAAAACTGAACTGCTGTTTCCTTTGTTATGTTACATTGGAGAATTTAGATTGATTACTACATTACCATATATATTACCTGGTTTGAGTTCTTCATAAAATGTCCTTACATTGGTATAGTCTGTTACATACAAAGATTTATATTTTCATGTGCACAGGGTGACGAAGAAAAACCATCACTGACAACATTCCTTTTGTGCCTCTATTATCTTTCTGATGTGTTTGACATATACTGCACAGCAGACAACAATGGTCATAGACAATACTAAACATATACCAATATAGTGTTATAGTAGAAATCTATGGAGAAGGATAAGCCGGATGTAATAAAACAGCAAGTAGCAGAAGAATAAGTAAAATGGCTAATTTCACACCACAATTTTTACAAAGGGTGTCCAGGAATTCGTTTTAATGGCCTAATCCTTATTGACATAAATGGGAGCTAAGCTGCAGTAACACCGCCCGGCCACTATACAGCGTACAGAGCTATTTAGTGCCAGATTTGTGCACTGTATAGTATAGGAATCAGATGCAGCCCCGAACAGCTGATCTGGGCTGGGATGGGCCATCTGCCCCCATCCAGCAGATATAGGCCACAAAAAAAATCCCTTTACAACCCCTTTAAATCAGTTTACCATATGCAGCGGGAAAGATCCCAGCACAAAAGTCCAAGAAATGAGCAACAATTCAATAATTTATTGCACAAAAGGAGCCGCAGTAAATATTTTGCAGAGTTACCAAGGGAATTACCTTCTCTGTGTAATAAATCATTTACATTTTCTCCATGTTTTCTGCTCACTTGAGTTGACAATGTATGTAGTGAGGTCTAAAAATTAGTCACATGACCAGTGTTTACACAAAGCAACTGCAACAGTGCCATCTGCAGGTTTCAAAAGTAAAGAAGTTTTGCTTAAGTTTTTCATTTTATACAGGAAAACATGTTTTAGTAAACTACTGTAATTTTCTTATGTGGAACTTATGGTTGAGTTGAAATCCTGTTATATTTACAGCTCTGATTCCTGATGTGTGGAATACATCAGTCTACAATTTACAATGCTCTTCTTTTGTCTGTAGAACTAAAGAACTGCATTAAGTGTAAAGCTGGTTTAATTTGCAACAGCTATATAAAAAAAACAAAAATAAACAAAAAAAAACAAAACAGTATAAAAATTGTCTAGAAATGGGAAGGGGTGGAATACAGAAAATGGCTTAAACAACACAAAATGGCACAGAACAATGGTCTAAAGCAACGTTTCTAAAGGTTGGGACCCCCCACTATCTTAGCTAAGCCCATTTGAAAAATATGTCCCTGTATTCTGCGTCTCTTCTGTTCCAACGTTAAAAATGTATCCCAGAAGTGCCCACTCATAGTATAATGCCCCCTCAGTGGCCCCCACAAAGTATAATGTTCCCTTATGCCTCACACATAGTATAGTGCCCCCATACTGTATAATACTGCCAGAGAATATACTAACCCCAGCGACTAAACAATATAATGCTGCTACACATTATAATTTTTTTTTTCTTCCAAGTACTCACTGCTCTTAGGCCCCCGGTCCTTCTCTTTAGTCCAGACCCCACACACTACATCATAATGACGCTGGAGCAGAGACTGCGGACCTAGGAATGGCGAGTACTGGAAAGAACCATACTGACTGCAAAGCCCCTGGTAAATAATGGGTGCTTCAGTCAGTAGTAATGGATGAGCTCAATGAGCTCCCAGTGACAGGTGGCACCCTAGGCAGTTGCCTACCCTCGCCTTGTGGTTTGTGGCCTCCCAGGAGGTCTCAACCTACCCTTTGGGAAACAGTAGTCTAAAGTAAGACAACAAAAAGGTGGCATAAGAAAGAGAAAAGCGTTTAACACATTTAGCAAAATGCATCAACTCTTTCATAGTATGATACTGTGATAAATTTGGCGCATCTTTTGCCTTCTTGGTCCAATATGTATGTAGAAAGTAATATGCAACATTCCACATCAAGAACATCTTAAGCACAAGAACGAGGGGGGAAGATTAGAAGCAATGTCAGGGCATATTATTTCAGTGAAACATTAGTCGAGGCTTGGAACAAAGGCTTGGTTGGGAAATCTACAGTAAATAATTTTAGGCAATTTTATCTTAGGCATGTCTGTGCTAAGATAAAAAGGAAATAATATAAGGGCAGACTAGTTAAGTCTTTTTCTTCTGTCATTCTTCTATGTTTCTATGTCTCTATCATACCACCAGTTTAGAATGTAGGCATACTTGTAAATCGCGCTCTCTTTCTTTCTTTCTCTACGATCTTCAGCTAATAAGAGCAAAAGGCATAACCAAAGCATGTCTGGCACTTGCACTAGGTTATGGGCACCACATAATACAAATACAGGTTTACAGACTAAGAATTTAGTACCATGAATATAGCACTGTATTGCTGAATTACCTAGAAACTACTACCAAACCTAAATGTATGAGTTAGTTATAGCGGATGGAAGTTTAGTAGTTGCACCCAGACCCTGGTGTGAAAGACACCATATTATAAATGGCCAACAGTGGTTACAGCTTTTTCATTGGGGCCACTGCATTAATATGTAGGCAACATAGGGAAATGTATTAAGAAATACAATAACTGAAAATAAAAGTATTAGCAAAGTTTTCTTGCTTTCATAATACAGTACAACACGAAATGTAGAAATTTATGGCTGACTGCCAATAGTTTCTGGGGCTTAGTATAGGTTTTGATCCTAAATACAAAATTTCAATATTTTAAAGAATATGTTAAAAAAAATATTTCTAAAATTAAATGTAAGTGCTGAAACATATCTGCAAATAGTCATGATAGAAAGAAATAAAAGGTCTCACAGTTTACAACTCCTATGCCAACCTATTTTTCTCCATGGTTACAAATATACCTGGCACAGTCTCATACTCTATTCAGTCTGTCCATTACTGGTACTTTAGGAAGAAGTAGGGGACAGATGGACGGACATATGACTACAGAACTGGACTAAAAAAAAAAAAAAAATTTAGTGAGCCTGTTAGCAGGTTTGAGGACACTAAATTTCCAGCTTGTTCTTATGAACTAGTGATTTAGTGCCTACAAAGACTTTAAGGCTGAGGTCCCAGTCTGGAGCTCCTGCCTTGATCAGGGAAATCCACATGTGCTGAGCACCTGAGATGAGTCAAATGCGAACTGCAGACTCATCTCTTGGTAAGTATTAGGCTGTGGCCCCACATTGCGTTAACGCAGCTTTTTTGTTGCAGATTTAGTTGCGTTTTTTTGAGCCAAAGCCAAGAGTGGATTGAGCAGAAGGGAGAAGTATAAGAAGTTTTCTATATATATCCCATTCCTTTGGTAGCCATTCTTGACTTTGTTTCAAAAAAACACAACAAAATCTGCATAAAAAAAAAAGCTGCGTTTCCGCAATGTTTAGGCCTCAGCCTAATACTTACCAAGAGATGAGTCTGCAGTTCTCATTTGACTCATCTCAGGTGCTCCCAGCGCATGTGGATTTACCTGATAAAGGTAGGAGCACCAGACTTGGCATACACATGTTTGGGACACTAAACCTCCACTACATAAGTACATGCTGGTGGTTTAGTGTCCTAGAACCTGCTGACCACTTCCCTTTAACCTTGAGAGTAGATAGGTATAAGTAGGAGATGAATACACAAAATTTTATAATATTTTTAAGAAATACTTTCTGTAAAGTTGCTTCATTTTTTATTTTTGGTCTAGAGAAATACCACAATTGGCTGTATGCCTATGTATTAGCCTTTAAAGTTATCTCAGGCCCTGAAGAAGTGAATTGAAAATTACAGCAGACAATATCTAATTATTATAGCGGCATTGACCAGGGACTTTGTAATTAGTATTCAGATGAGTAACTTTTCCTCTGCAATTTCTTACATCTTAGAAACAAAGCTTCTTTTCCTGCGGTATATAATAACATTTCTCGTGTACGTATTAGAACAGAATAATTTCAAGATCCCGTATGGTTACAATTGTCTGTGAATGGCACTTGTGTAATTACAAAGCCGCATATTCAACCCAGAAGCACCATTTTTATAATGTCAATTTTAGCAGCTTTTGATTTTTCATGAAACTTTACCACATGTGATGAAATTATTGCGATTAGAAGGATTTTTAAGTTAGTTTGACCCCTGGTAATCAAAACCGCAGGCAAGATGAATACTTTAATGTGCCAATCTGTATTCCTTTTAACTTTATGCAGTGAATAAATGAACATAGGAAAGCTACAGATGGAATTTGTCAAAGCTTTTTTTTTTTTTTTTTTCTCTAGTTTGTACAAAGCCTGTGGCTGCCAGGTCTATAAATGAAAATAACCGTCTATTTTTAGTGGAAAGAAACTGCTGTGGAAAACAAACTTATGCTTCGAAAACCAACTCTATAAAAGGAATATTTCTGTCCTTAAAAACTAATTTTTCTTTTTGTTTGGTTCTTTATGCTTACAATGTATCATCATAACTGGTTACATAAAAAAATTGAAGCAAAAGACAAATTAAACTACAAATGTTGTTAAACAACTATGTATTACTTGTAAAACAGTGCAGATACAAAAGGATCCTACAATTTCACTTAAAGGGAACATAGCCTGCATTATTGTACAGTAGCAACCGTATATACACACACTATAGGGTCGACTTGGGACATAACTCTTAATCACTGAATTTAGGTGTTTCATTCAGTCCCATTGCCATAGGTGTAGAATATCCAGCACTTACCTATACAATCACCTTTACAAACATTTGTGTAAGGCAGGCTTGTTCTAAAAAGCTCAATGAATTCTAGCATGGTAATAGGATGTCACCACTGCAAAAAGTCTGTTTAAGAAATTTCTTCCCTTCTAGATATTCCGCAATCAGCTGTGAATGGTACTAATGTAAAGTGATAATGGTTAGGAACCGCAACAACTTGGCCACAAAGTGACAGACCACATGATGTTAGAGCGGTGGTGCAGAGATGCAGAGGAGCACAGTACAGAAAAGTCGCCAACGCTCTGCCGTGAGCTTCAAGGCATGGGTTTCCTTAACTGAGCAGCAGCATGCAAATCTTCCAAAACCAGGAGCAATTCCAAGTGTCAGAAGGAGTGGTAAATTGACTAAAAGGCCACAGAACCAGTTATCAAAATCAGTGGAACAAAGAAGGAGATGTAGACCATATGTTAAATACTGCTGCATATAGCCTCCTCAGAGCGTAATACAGTATGCTGGAGTTCTAGCACTTCTTAAATTGTTAGGTCCCAAGGACACGTGTTCACACTATGCCAACATAGCCGCTGGTGCATGCATGTATGGCGCATGCATAGTAAGGCATGCCACAGTTTCAGCTTTTAGGCGCTACCAGACAGGTCCAAAGTCCCAATTTGTCCCGTCTTCAGCTCACAGTAGTGCTTTCTGATTAAGTTTAAAGGGGTTGGCCACTTTCAGACCAATATTATTGTTTGTAATGTAACGTATTGTTTGTTTATAATGAAAACTTTCATTATACAATTCTCATTTCTGTATCAATTCCTCCCGGTTTTCTAGATCTCTGCTCGCTGTCATTCACTCTGATTAGTCCCAGTGAATAAAAATCAGACCATGGTCATGTGATATACGGTCCATGGTCATGTGATATGCAGTCCGTGGTCATGTGATGTACACACAGGTGCGCAGCTCGTTACCAGGCAGATATCTCATTACTGTGCACCTGTGTGTACATCACATGACCATGGACAGATTTGTATCCAGTGAGTAAGCAGAATGTTTTGTTCTTTTTATTTTTTATTTATTTTTTTTTAAATATTCTTTTATTTTATTTAGTGCTTCAGGAACAACTATTACTTGCTGGGAATCCCTGTCCCAGCTATGTGATGGATGATTCAGGAGGCAATACTCCAAAAAAGAGAAGTGGTAAAAAAAGGTACTTATGATTTCTTTTTTTACCACATCTTTTTCTAGAGTTCTGCCTCTTTTCTTGATTTATAGCTAGTTTTCTAGCCATGTTTCCAAGACTGAACCCGGCTATGTGAATGGCACTCACTGCATCATAATGAGTTACAACACAGTGAGCTCCCAAATGTCCGGAGTACTATTGTACTGAACTAACAATTTTTATATATATATATATATATATATATATATATATATATATATATATATATGTCAGCTCAGTACAATCGTGCTTTACCCATTCAGGAACTCACTCACTGCATCAGTTCCATTCATATAGCTAGGGTCCGTCTGGGAAATACAGATGGCAGTGTTTTCTGGACAGAACACGGTCAGGTGAATAAACGCTTCAAGGGGATGTCCAGCTCTTCTTTTTTTATTGATGACCTATCCTCAGCATAGATCATCTGTTTAAATTTAAAAAAAAAAAACAAGGACTCCCACTGATCAGCTTTTTGAAGGGGCCGATTTACTTCTATTGGATGAGGCTGTAAATACATTGCATGGGCGCTATATGACAGCATGCAATGTGAACAGGGCAGGGTCATGATAAATGTTGTCTTTTACAGCTAATCATTTAGCATTAAGACATCATAAGTCCTTATCTCCTTCTATAGAACACTGTCATTACGATGGCTTAGCTTTTACACTTTGGTTGACTATTAACCTTAGTATATTCTGTGATATAATTTCTATTAATCTATACCCCAATTTGATTTTATAGTGTATGGTATGTTACCCTTCGACCCTCAAGAATTTCAAAGTGTTTTATTATGTAAATATGAATCTGAAGTCTAAACTGTAGATTCTTATGTACAGTAACAATATCATTTTGTATAAGACAGCACACAAAGTCTTCTTGTAGCAGTTTTTAATGCCAAGGCCAGACGTACACTACCGTTCAAAAGTTTAGGGTCACTTAGAAATTTCCTTATTTTTGAAAGAAAAGCACAGTTTTTTTTCAATGAAGATAACATTAAATAAATCAGAAATACACTCTATACATTGTTAATGTGGTAAATGACTATTCTAGCTGCAAACGTCTAGTTTTTAATGCAATATCTACATAGGTGTATAGAGGCCATTTCCAGCAACCATCACTCCATTGTTCTAATGGTACATTGTGTTTGCTAACTGTGTAAGAAGTATAACGGATGTTTAGAAAACCCTTGTGTTTGTTAGCACAGCTGAAAACAGTTTTGCAGGTTAGAGAAGCTATAAAACTGACCTTCCTTTGAGCTATTTGAGGATCTGGAGCATTACATTTGTTAGTTTGATTAAACTCTCAAAATGGCCAGAAAAAAAAGAACTTTCATATGAAACTCAACAGTCTATTCTTGTTCTTAGAAATGAAGGCTATTCCATGCGAGAAATTGCCAAGAAACTGAAGATTTCCTACAACGGTGTGTACTACTCCCTTCAGAGGACAGCACAGACAGGCTCTAACCAGAGTAGAAAGAAAAGTGGGAGGCCCCGCTGCACAACTGAGCAACAAGACAAGTACATTAGAGTCTCTAGTTTGAGAAATCGACGCCTCACAGGTCCTCAACTGGCAGCTTCATTAAATAGTACCCGCAAAACGCCAGTGTCAACGTCTATAGTGAAGAGGCGACTCTGCCCTGAAGGCCAGCATCCCTGAGTGGCCAAGAAGAAGCCATATCTGAGACTGGCTCATAAAAGGAAAAGATTAATATGGGCAAAAGAACACAGACATTGGACAGAGGAAGATTGGAAAAAAGTGTTATGGACAGACGAATCGAAGTTTGAGGTGTTTGAATCACACAGAAGACCATTTGTGAGATGCAGAACAACTGAAAAGATGCTGGAAGACGCCTGACGCCATCTGTCAGCATGGTGGAGGGAATGTGATGGTCTGGGGTTGCTTTGGTGCTGGTAAAGTGGGAGATTTGTACAAGGTAAAAGGGATTTTGAATAAGGAAGGCTATCACTCCATTTTGCAACGCCATGCCATACCCTGTGGACAGCGCTTGATTGGAGCAATTTCATCCTATAACAGGACAAATACCCAAAGCAAAGCACACCTCCAAATTATACAAGAACTATTTAGGGAAGAAGCAGGCAGCTGGTATTCTATCTGTAATGGAGGGGCCGGCGCAGTCACCACATCTCAACCCCATTGAGCTGTTGTGGGAGCAGCTTGACCGTATGGGACGCAAAAAGTACCCATCGAGCCAATCCAACTTGTGTCACCAGATTACCTCAGCAAATTAACAGCTAGAATGCCAAAGGTCTGCAATGCTGGAATTGCTGCAAATGGAGCATTCTTTGTCGAAAGCAAATTTTGAAGGAGAAAATTAGTATTTCAAATAAAAATCATTATTTCTAACCTTGTCAATGTCTTGACTATATTTTCTATTCATTTTGCAACTCATTTTATAAATAAAAGTGTGATTTTTCATGGAACACACAAAATTGTCTGGGTGACCACAAACTTTTCAACGGTAGTGTAGATTCATAAGGAATAGTACACCTAAAAGGGCTTATACTTTCCCTTCCCAATGAATCCACTTTTCTCTTTAGTGCAAAAAGACTACAGCAAACACCACCACAAAATGACAGGGCGATAGCAGCCTATACCTTGCATTTTCATGTTATAGTCTTGCTATAAATATTTATGTGTAAATTGACTGATCTAAAGAAGTCTAAATAACTCTATAATATATGGTATTATCAAAGGGTTCGTGTAAAATTTAAAAAAAACAAAACAAAAAAAAACACACCATGGCTGCTTTATTCTAGAAACCGTGTCACTCCTGTCCAGGAGCTGTGTATGGTATTCTAGCAGCAGCAGTCTGTTTGCCTGCTTAACCCCTTCCCGCCAGTGACTTTTTTCAATTTTTCGTTTTTGACTCCCCGTCTTCCAAACCCCATAACTTTTCTATTTCTCACAGAGCCATATGAGGGCTTAAAATGTTTGTGAGACAAAATTGTACTTAATAATGGTACCGTTTATTATTCTGTACAATGAACTGGGAAGATGGAAAAAAATTTCAGAATGGGGTGAAATTGGAGAAAAAGTGCATTTATGCGACTTTCTTACACGCTTCATTTTTACAGCATTCACTCTGCAGCCAAAATGACATGTCACCTGTATTCTAGGTTTTGGTACGATTCCGGGGATACCAAATTTATATAGTTTTCTTTACATTATAACCCCGTAAAAGAAATCCAAAACTGTGCAAAAAATTTTTATTTCTTAAAGTAGCCATATTCTGACACCCGGAATTTTTTCATGCATAAGGCGGGGTTTTTTTTGTGGGGCCAGGTTTGTACTTTTTACACCATTTTGGGGAATGTCTATTGTTTTGATCACTTTTTATTCAAATTTTTATCACGGGTGAAACAGCGAAAAAAAACGGCAGTTCAGCACTTTTGATTTTTTTTTTTTCCTGTGTTTTCATGTGTTTCACAGTATTTTTTTAGTTTTATATTTATGTGATTTGAACTTTTAGGGGTTTTTTTTGAACTTTTTTTTTCATTACACTATTTTTTTACCCACCCCCCAAGGGGCTTGAACCTGCAATTGTTTAATTGCAAGTCCCATAGATAAATATTTAAGTGTAAAAATATAATTACGTTCATAGTCAGAGTTCTACAACTGACTTACCTGAAGAAGCCAAATTCTGCCCCCAGGTGGTGCTGCAGCTCCTATAATTGAAACAAACACTGCTATAATAGTAGTTTAATCTGTATCAGAGCCACGCAGGTCTAAGTATATCTTCCATTTCATTCAGTAACACCATTTCTCATCTTTTTAGGATTTAAGTTCTGTAGTTTTTAGTAGTTTTCCCCTCTGCTTTCTATATTTTAGTTTATTTTCCTCTCTGAGCTGGTGGGTGGAGACTAGCTTATATACACAGCTCACAGTAAGTGCAGCGGCCTCTAATTGGCCTCAGTGCTCACGTTCAGCAGGGTCTTCCGCTAAAACAAGACACTGAAGCAGCAGGACCATGTCAGGCAACACCGGGACACTGGGAACAGGTGAGTATGGTTTAATTTTTTATTTATTTATTTATTTTTTTATTCACCTTCCTCGAAAGGAAAAAAAAAAAAAAAAGTTTATCCTGGACAACCTCTTTAAGACTTGACAACTCCATCTTTATACTTTAATTTTAATATTTATTCATCTATTTTTTTAACTTGATTTTTTTTTTTTTTTTCAAATGTGTCACTTTATTGTACAATAAGCAACAATCTCATCACTTCGATACTGGGGGCATTTTTTCACTTAAAACATAAAAGATAACAGCTCTTCTCATTAAACACTTTATAATTGGGAAGTATAATAAAAGCTCCATGAACTTATGGACCTGATGACTCATCCTCAGGACAGCCCTGGGTGACTCTAATCACATTAGGAACTTGTTTAATCAGCATTATATTGCTGTATATCCTAAGGACAGTGATGGGAAATATGTTATATCTACAAGCGTTCTAGAGTCAAATTACATTTGGCCTCACTAGCTTTGCACATCAGGGTTCCCAGCTGGAGAACTAGTCTGTTTATGTACAACATATGTTGAGCGCACCATAAGGATCTAGGTGCACAGCACTTCTCTTAGAACTTGTTGTTCCTTATGCAGTCCCATACTGATAACTTAATTGGCAGATATAAAGTAATCAATAAAATAATTGGTTGGTCTGCCAGTAACACATTATCCTGTGGATAATATGTAATTGCCTGTTCTGCAGCAGCCTTCAGGGCGCCTTGGAAAATAATACTTAATACAGCTTTCTGGAATTAATTGGTTCTAACTTGTGGGTGGTTTTCACCACATTTCTGTATTAAATGACTCCAAAATAGACTGGACACAGCTGGACACTTCCCTGTGTGTTTTTATTACTTTTATAATTATGTTTTTTGGGGTTTTTTTTTATGTGCTCACCCAGTGGACAAATGTTGTTGAGCACATAATCCTCATACTGGAACTCACAGAGAGCTTACTGGACGTGTTAAAGCTATTCTAGGAAGACTTTGACTGAATTGTCAAATTATTTAAAGGCTATGGCCCCACATAGCAAGCCAAAAAAAGCGTCGGAAACACATTGTGGTTTTTCCCACAGTGCTTTTCATAGAAAGTCCGCAGAGTTTTCCTCTGCAGACTTTCTGTTTCAATTATACCTATACGGAAAACGCCAGTGTTTCCATAGGTATAATTCACATGCTGCGACTTACAAAAAAACGCAACGTATGTTTAAATTGCAGCATGTCCGCTGCGGATTTGTTTCTGCAAGAATCACATCCACTTTGCAGGTACTGTATTTACGCTACGTGGGCACCCGGCCTAACAGGGTTTTCCAACATTCCAT
This sequence comes from Leptodactylus fallax, assembly GCA_947044405.1. Taxonomy (NCBI): domain Eukaryota; kingdom Metazoa; phylum Chordata; class Amphibia; order Anura; family Leptodactylidae; genus Leptodactylus; species Leptodactylus fallax. The sequence continues at coordinate 122,413 of CAMRHE010000055.1, forward strand.
TCAGCAGGACAGTCCCAGATTTTGGGTGGTTCCCTGGGTGGTGGGCGGTATGCCCCGGCTTTTACACAATCTGCATCCTCAGGACACACCATGGAGAAACAGGAGGCTGTAACTTTCAGCTTCTTCATTCTCCCTGACAATTTTTCCATGCTTAATTAAAAAACAAACAAAAAAAAAAACAAACAAACAACTGAGTACTATGAGCACCATGAAGATATATTTTGAAATAATCAACACAGTGTTGGATCTTAAAAATACACACATGGACAAAATTGTTGGTACCCCTCGTTTAATGAAAGAAAAACCCACAATGGTCACAGAAATAACTTGAATCTGACAAAAGTAATAATATATCAAAATTCGATGAAAATGAACAAATGAAAGTCAGACATTGCTTTCCAACCATGCTTCAACAGAATTTTTTAAAAAAAGAAAACTCATGAAACAGGCCTGGACAGAAATGATGGTTCCTTAACTTAATATTTAGTTGCACAACCTTTTGAGGCAATCCCTGCAATCAAACGATTCCTGTAACTGTCAATGAGACTTCTGCACCTCTCAGCAGGTATTTTGGCCACTCCTCATGAGCAAACTGCTCCATTTGTCTCGGGTGTGAAGGGTGCCTTTTCCAGACGGCATGTTTCAGCTCCTTCCAAAGATGCTCAATAGGATTTAGGTCAGGGCTCATAGAAGGCCACTTCAGAATAGTCCAATGTTTTCCTCTTAGCCATTCTTGGGTGTTTTTAGCTGTGTGTTTTGGGTCATTATCCTGTTGCAAGACCCATGACCTGCGACTGAGACCAAGCTTTCTGATACTGGGCAGCACATTTCTCTCTAGAATCCCTTGATAGTCTTGAGATTTCATTGTACCCTGCACAGATTCAAGACACCCTGTGGCAGATGCAGCAAAGCAGTCCCAGAACATAACAGAGCCTCCTCCATGTTTCACAGTACGGACAGTGATCTTTTCAAGATATTCTTCATTTTTTCTGTCTGCGAACATAGAGCTGATGAATCTTGCCAAAAATTTTGATTTTTGTCTCATCTGTCCATAGGACATTCTCCCAGAAGCTTTGTGGCTTGTCATAGAATATTTATATATTATTACTTTTGTCAGATTCAAGTTATTTATGTGACCTTTGTGGGTTTTTCTTTCATTAAACGAAGGGTACCAACAATTTTGTCCACGTGTGTATATGATAATAAAACACTTTAAGCGAAGTTGTAACTATAGTCAATCACATACTAAAGTTTTAATTGAAATGTGACGGACAGATACATGATGTTGGTGTATCTAAGTGATAAAAATTAAATAATTACATATACTAGACAGATTAGTCTAATTTTATACACACTGTGGCAGATTTACTATTTTTTTACTAGACTCTGACATACAATTCATCAATGTGGTGCACTTTGTTACATCAAGTTTGAGACAACATGTTTCCATTCTGCTAGCCAAGTGGGAATGGCATAAGATGAGACAAAATGTGCCAAACTTGCCAACATTGCCAACATTTTGGCAGAAAATTCTAACTCCAACTAAGTAATTTAATAGGTGGTGTAAACTTAGACTAGACAGTCTAAAGATGCACCAGATTTATCATCCAGCATTAGCCACTGTGAGAAATGAGGAACAATTTAAGACTATCTAAATCTATAGTCATTAGTAACTCTGCTCTACTGAGTAAGGTATAGTTCTTTCTTCAGTACATGTACTTTACCACAAGATGGCAATATTACATTCTAATTAATTCTTCAGTTTGTGACACAAAACAAAAATGAGTAATAACTCCCAAGGCCATTGCTGTTTGTATTACAATATTATTTGCTTGGAATTTACTGTTTTTTGTGTTTTTGAATAGATGTTTTTATTTTGATTTAAATATAAAGAAAAGAGACAAGTAAGTGCAATATAAAGTGAATGAGTAGATGTAAATGACTTGTAATCAGACAATCTGCCCCACTTGTTTAAAGAAAAAAAAAAAAAAAAAACGACTTCTTATTCGTTCTCTGAAGACATCTGATGCTCTTATGCTAGGTTCACACTGGCGTCACCTTTCTGTTGTTCTGGTCTGTCAGAGACCGTTGGACTGCTGTAATAGTGGTTACACAGAGCCCGGCAAACCACATTAACTACAGGTACATCTGAATAAATTAGAATATCTTTGAAACGTTCATTCATTTCAGTAATTCAGTAATACAATCCATAATCAGCGTCTTCCATGATTGTGTGTCCTACTGAACCAGACTGAGGGACCATTTAAAGGCTTAGGAAACCTTGGCAGGTGACACTGAATTTACAAGACTGAACTTTTTTACAATATTCTAATTTTCTTAGAGTTTGCTTTTCATTACCTGTAATCCATAATCAACATTTACAGAAATAAAACACTTGAAATAGAACACTCTGTGTGGAAAGAATCTAGAAAATATAGGAGGTCACTGTTTTTAATTTAAATTACTGAAAGAAATAAACGTTTCAAAGATATTCTAATTTATTGAGCTGCACCTGTATAATAGTGTCCATTATTTTAAAATCAAAACCAGCGGCGCAAACAATCCTCCGTGCAGGACTTTTTTGTCTGCCAATTTCAAACAGACATTGCAGCCAAGTCTCCGGCACAGATGTAAATTAAACCTGACACAGATTATGCACAGTAAATGGGAGTGTTGGAATCCATAGGCTCAATCATTTCTGTGACAAGTACCTGCTCACATGTGTTTATTTTCTAAGACAGTCTTTGTGCTTGATGGTGGCGGTCAAGTGCAGACCCCAAATATGATATCTTTATGACCTTAATGACTTAAAACATAGCTGTACAGTTAAAGTAAATTCACACAGAGGAATCTGCTACAGATTTGGGCATGGATCAGCCCCCAAATCCACAGATTCTGTCCAGATTCTGCCTCCAATTGTTTTCAATGGGAAGCAGAGATCGCAGCAGGACGCTGAAAAAAATAAATAAATCAGCGTCCTGCTCAATCTTGCCACGGATTCCACGGCTCTAGATTTCCTACTAATAAGGTCCATTCATCTGGGCCTAATCCGCAGCAGAAAGCCTTGACCAAATGCAGATGCCCTGTCTCGGCATCCCGTCGCAGCTATACCTCAGCTGAATACGACTCTTCATTTTCCCCTGTGTGAATGTAGCCTTAGACAGCTTTGCAATATCATTCAACTAACAGACTTGTCCATAGACATGTAAATTGGATTGAAAGCATGTGCTTCTATATTTGACTAAGGAGTGGGATAATAATAAATAATAATAATAATATAATAATAATAATAGTCCTTTAATAGTCCCACAATGGGGAAATTCAGTGTGTTACAGCAGCAAAGATAAGATAAGATAAGCAGATACAAATACAAAATGTACAGGAATGTTCCAAGGTGAGAGGCATTACATTAATAGCAGACAGACAGATAGGACGTAGCAGAGGGGGGGGGGGGGATTTAACAGGCAGAGAGATATTTCAGTTCTCTGTATGTAATGATCTCCGCTTAGGTCGGTGTTGGTTGTACAGCCTAACCGCGGTGGGGAGGAAAGACTTCCGATAGCGCTCCTTCTCACACCTAGGGTGGAGCAGTCGGTCACTGACAGTACTGCTCAGCGCGATCACAGTCTCATGCATGGGATGGGAGTTATTCTCCTGCATGGAGCTCACCACGGACAGTATCCTTCTGTCACCCACCACCTGCACTGGGTCCAGTGGGCTCCCCAGGACAGAGCTGGCCTTTCTAATCAGCTTGTCAAGTTTATTTCTGTCCCTGGTTGATATACTTCTCCCCCAGCAGGCCACTCCAAAGAAGATGGCTGATGCCACTACCGAGTTGAAGAAAGTTCTAAGAAGTGCCCCCCGGATTCCAAAGGCTCTCAGTTTCCTAAGCAGGTAGAGCCTGCTGTGGCCCCTTCCTGTACAGGGCCTCCATATGATCTGCCCAGTCCAGCTTATTATTAAGGAGCAAACCCAGGTACTTATAGGTGTTCACAATCTCAATGCCCGTCCCCAGGATGTCCACTGGTTTAGGAGGGCTTCTGCCTTTGCGGAAGTCCACCACCATCTCCTTGGTCTTCCCCGCGTTAATCTTCAGGTGGTTCCGCTGGCACCAGTCCACAAAAAAATGGTTCAGTTCTCTGTACTCCCTGTCATCCTCGTCTGTGATGAGGCCTACTATTGCAGAGTCGTCAGAATACTTCTGTAGGTAGCAGCTAGATGAGTTGCACCTAAAATCAGCAGTGTACAGTGTGAAGAGGAAAGGGGCGAGAACCGTACCCTAGGGTGCCCCCGTATTACAGATAACGGTACCTGACACACAGTCTTGGGCTCTCACGTATTGAGGTCGATTTGTGAGGTAGTCTAGGATCCAGTTGGAGAGGTGGTGGTCCACTCCAGCAAGGCCCAGCTTGTCCCTCAATAACCTGGGCTGTATGGTGTTAAAAGCACTGGAGAAATCAAAGAACATTATTTTCACCGTGTTCCCTGGTTTTTCCAGGTGAGACAGAGCCCTGTGCAGAAGATGGATGATGGCATCATCTACCCCAATGCCTGGTCGATAAGCAAACTGGAGGGGGTCCATAGCGGGGCTCACTAGAGGGCGAAGATGTGTGAGAACCAATCTCTCTAAGATCTTCATCAAGTGGGATGTCAGTGCTACAGGTCTGTAGTCGTTGAGGTCCATAGGGTGAGGTTTCTTTGGAACTGGTACCACACAAGAAGATTTCCATAATTCAGGGACACCAGACATCTCTTTTCTAGTGGGGGACAAAGTGTCAGAAATTTTAGAAATTCAACAATCTTTATCCTTCTTCTGCTCCAATGAACTATGGATTTTCTGCTGATCCCTCCAAAGACAACAGGCTTGGTTAATATCAAAGGAGTATTACCATTTCACAAAGTAATGGAATATCAATAGGACAATCCATCATTTTATAATCAGTGGGGGGGGGGGGGGTCAAACTCTGGTATGTTCTCTAGCTTTCTTTGTCTAGAAGTTGCTTGGGACAAATCCTAAGGTTAAAAAGACCTGATGAGAATGTCAGGGTATGTTCACATGGCGGAAAATTAAGAGGAATTCCTCTTCATTTTCTGATGCCGGCATTTTCACTGCGGTCTAGCCGCAACAGGATGCTGATGCATTCCATCACAGCATCCCGCTGCTGATTAGGCCTGGATGAATGGGCCTAATCAGGAGGGAGTCTTGAGCCGTGGGCCCTGTGGCTGAATCAGCCGCGGAATCCGCTGCAAGATCGAGCAATTGAAAACAATGGGAAGCAGATTCCAGCAGGAATCTGCTCCGGATTCGGGGGTGAAATCCGCAGCACCCTGACCAACTGATTGTGCAGGGAACTCAAGAGATTTGCACAACAGTGTCAGGCAAATGATAAAATCACTAAATAGTGTTTGGACAGGTGCCGAGGTGAGGGGAAAAAAAAACTAAAAAGGGATGCAGTGCTTAAAGAGGACCTTTCATGTCCTCAGGCACATGCAGTTTTATATACCACTAGAAAGCCAACAGTGCGCTAAATTCAGCACACTGTCGGCTTTCCCATTATGTGCCCCGGGGCTGGAGGTATTGGTGCCGTTAGTTTTGGCACCCATCTCTGCCCATTGTCAGAAGGGCGTTCCTGACAGTCTAGCTGTCACATCTGTACTGGAAGCTCCATTAGAAGCCTCCGCTGCAGAATCTGTCAAAAAGGTCAGCTTTCTATTTTGTCTTGTAAATTGCCAGGCTTCCTGCTGGAAACCTGATGGACACCATTACAGTCAATGGGGTAATTTCTGTACATTGTGATATGGATCCAGCGCTTCTATTGTTTTCAGTGTTCATCTTCTATAACCAAGCAGAATAACCAAAATACTAGTGCAGATGTGAAGAAAGCCACACTCTCATTTAGTCTGTAAATACAAAATTGCTTTCGTATACTGCAAAATATACCTTACTAGATTAAAAAAAAAAAATCCTTGCACTGTGGTAATGGTAGCAAACCGCTAAGAACCTGCAGAGGAATTATGATCTATTATATAGAAACCTTAAGCTGTACAGAACAATGTGCTTTTCAGCATCAACTACATAAGCCAATGAGGATGTCTCATGGTAAATGTAAATGACAGAAGCGATATAGGAGTGGAAGTGATATAATTTACTTGGACTACACTCAAAACCAATGAATGAAATGAATTCCAACAAAGAGCTGGCATCTTTTCACAAGTGGGCAATTCACTGCTGCAAGTGCTGGATAAATAGGCTGCAATTTCTGGTAGCAAAATTCAATACAAGATAAGTAGTTGAATTATAATGATCTAATGGCTGGCAAAGTAATGATGGAAATTATTACCACCTATTACATTATGTGAACTACCCAGAAGAGGGTACTCTTGTATTACACATACACCAGACTGAAATAGAAATAAAGTTCAGAGTAAGGTTCAGTACCAGCTCTGCTGAGGTTACCAGGACAAGTGTAAATACATTCAAGGTTCATTACATTGGATAATGGAAATTTTTCCAACTTTATATAATGTCAATTATTGAGGTATACTTAGGCCGTATGCAGTATCATTCACCTGTCTCTATGATCTAAGTCTAAGACCAGTAGAACACTGTAGTGTATGAAAAAGGTATAGCCTTGAGGGAATGAACAGAATACCATAACGTTACAAACAATTGGTGTGACATCATCTGGAATTTGCACTTCTAACTACCAGGTTAGCAGACATAACAGTTGCTATGGGTCTAAACAACGGGCTATGGGGTGCCTTTTTCCACTAAGATCTAGGATGCAAATAGTGATAACTATGGAAGATGGAAGGGGATGTGCAAAATGTAATGTGTCTCCATTACTTTCCATTGTACACAGTGGTATTTCTGTGTGTGAATTGTCCCAGTGCCATGAGGTCATAGTGGGCATTATCCCTGTACTGTGACATCACTGTGTGCATAACTCCTATACAGTGATATTACTATGTTTACCATTTCTGTACTATGATGTTATAGTGGGCATCATCCCTGTACCTGTAACATTGTTTTACTATCCCTGTACTGTGACATCACTGTGTTTATTATCCCCCTGTACTGTGACATCACTGTGTGTTATCCCTGTACTGTGATATCACTGTGTGTATTATCCCTGTACTGTGACATCACTGTGTTTATTATCCCTTTACTGTGACATCACTGTGTTTATTATCCCTTTACTGTGACATCACTGTATATTATCCCTGTACTGTGACATCACTGTATATTATCTCTGTACTGTGACATCACTGTGTTTCTTATCCCTGTACTGTGACATCACTGTGTGTATTATCTCTGTACTGTGACATCACTGTGTGTATTATCCCTGTACCCGGTCTGTGACATCACTGTGTGTATTATCCCTGTACTGTGACATCACTGTGTGTATTATCCCGTACTGTGACATCACTGTGTTATTATCCCTGTACTGTGACATCACTGTGTGTATTATCCCTGTACTGTGACATCACTGTGTGTATTATCCCTGACTGTGACATCACTGTGTGTATTATCCCTGTACTGTGACATCACTGTGTGTATTATCCCTGTACTGTGACATCACTGTGTGTATTATCCCTGTACTGTGACACCACTGTGTGTATTATCCCTGTACTGTGACATCACTGTGTGTATTATCCCTGTACTGTGACATCCGGGATCACTGTGACACGGACACCAATCTGTGTATTATCCCTGTACTGTGACATCACTGTGTGTATTATCCCTGTTCTGTGACATCACTGTGTGTATTATCCCTGTACTGTGACACCACTGTGTTTATGCAGCTTCCCAGAGTGCTTCTGCTTTTAGGTGTTTGTTACTGTGACTCTGGGCTATGTTGGTATGTTCCTTCTTCTATGTTAAGTGTTATATGTATGCAGCTTTTTCCCTCGGCATTTTCCCCCCTGCAGTGTTCAAAACCTTGCCTTGGTTCAGCCCTGGCCTATCACAGGCCACTGGGCGGGGTTGTAGGGAGATATTATCTCCCCAGCCATGGTTGGTCTCTTCAGTTCAGTGTATGGAGTAGACCATATTAGGTGTGCAGAGCTGACCTGCCACCAGCCTCTGGACTGAAGGCCAACCGCTGCTTTCACAACTTCAGGAAGGATATCATCAGCCCCAGGCTCATCTGAAGACAGCCCAGAGCAAGGGAGTAAAGCGGTCTAAGCTGCTGGACTTATGTGGTGCTGTGCCAGGAGGAGCAGGAGAGGACCCTGACAGGAGAAACTCATTCGGGCCTAGCATACAGGTAACCAGATTCCTGTCAGGACTCCCTGTAACTCCATCCCCAGTGTACCTGGCAGGGAGAGGCAGAGAAGAGGAGTAGTGGAAAGCCATCCTGTGGAGCCTGTAACATCTCTGGGACCCTCCTAGAACCAAGGCTGGGGGTTGGACACTGTAGGACTACTACCCCCATTTGAAAGCTGCTGTTGCCTTGTTGTTCCTGTTGTCAAATAAAAGGCTGTTTGGTTTACCTGCACCGCTGACTCCTGAGTCGTGCCTCCATTACCATCAGGGCCCTTCCGAACAACACCACAACAGCTCAGAGAGAAGAGAAGAGGTCCCCTGTCCAACTGGAAGTGCCCCAGGGAAAAGAACTACTACCACCACCATCCAGTAGTGCTGCAGGACCCCCCTTGACTTTGTCCAGCCTAGGAGTGGGACTAGAGTGGTTGGTGAGCATGCTGGGCCTGCTAGGTAGCACAGCATCCGCCACTACTACTCCCATCCTCCAGTCTCCTCCATCTGGGTTGCGGCATTTATTATCCCTGTACTGGGACATCACTGTGTGTATTATCCCTGTACTGCCCAATTACTAGGTTTGCTATGGGATCCCAAGGTTACTTGTTACAAGTAGGCCCCAGCAGTAGACTATGGGGCCTACTTGTATTGGTTTCGCTGTCACTAACCTGCTGTGATGCACAGTATCAGCATAGTGGATTACTTTAAACCTCACCCATATGCTGTGGCTAAAACCTGCAGAAAAAGTGTCCTGCACTGCGTGTTTTGAAATCCACACGTCAATTACTGCTGAGGAAATAACTGCGTTGTGTAAGAATGTGGCCTTATACACTTAGCTAGGATCACTGCTTGAAAAATCAACGGAGTAAAATTCTTTGAAATGGTAAAAGACGATATAACTTTCTTTAAAAAAAAATCTCTGTGTTCTGCGTAAATATTTATGGAGACAGGAGAAGAGCATGTGATCGTATATTAGTGAAGGCTTAGTGAGCACGCATTATTGATAGGATCCTATGAAAGGCCGTCTTGTTTCGATAAACATTCTCCAGTCTTCCTCCTGGAATAGACGGAACAAGCCATTTCATAAATATCCTCTTCAAACTGGTTTGACGAGAAAACAGAATATACAGAAAGATTTATCCTCGCCAATGCCAATGGTTCATCATACAGAACAGGGCCCTGTTATACACAACAGAAGGGATACTGAGGCCTTACACTTTCCCTTCTCATTGCTGTGTTTTTATTCATTATTTGTTGGTTGCTTTGGTTGTAATGGATTTGTTGAATGGTTAACTGCTTCAGTACTGGGCCAATTTCTAGTCCAGGACCAGACACATTTTTGGGTTTTTTTTGTATGTGCGGTTTTGAAGGCTGTAACATTTTTATCATTTGCGTTATTCAACTAATTTCTGTGTCTTTTTTTTTCGGTGACACATACGGCTTTATTTTTATGTTTTTATTTTTGCATGTGTTTTTATTTTTTTATATCCGGGAAAATATAAACAAAATAGGAGGGAAACAGTGTCTGTTTTTCACGTTTTCCTTTTCTTTTTTTTTTTTTTTTCATTTAATAGCACAAAAGTGCTACTAAAAAAACTTTATAAAAAATAGTTTTTCCTCTCCATTATGGTAATTTTTATTTTTTATGGTGTCGTTTATTTACATTTTTTTTTAACTTTTCTATTTTTTTTTAAATTTTTTTAGATTGTGTCTCCATAAGGTCATAACAGACCTTTGGGGACATCTGATCGCTTTTTTTTTTTTTTTTGTAGGGGAGGCTGATTTCTCCTGTAACTGGAGCTGGTACATTTAACCCCAGTTGCAGGAGGAATACAGCCTCCTGCACATTACTATAGAGCTGATCTGGGCTCTGTAGGACCTAGCAGCTCTAATAGACACTGATCCCAGCAGATCACATGACCGCTGGGTCAGAGGAGAGCCGCAAGATGGCGGCGCCCATAGCGCTGTATACAGTGCTCATTGGTAATAAATCTTCCCTGCCTTCTCTCTGGGAGCTCCGGCTGAAGTTACAGCCATCTCCCCGTTTCAGTAGCTGCACGATTTTGTGCAGCTGCTGAGTTCTGCTTGGATATACCGGTGCGTCCTTGCATAACAAGGCAACCACCTTCTGGACGTAAAAACCCAATGGGTAGTCCGTAAGTGGTTAAAAAAAAGTACAACATATCCACTACAAAATATAACATTAAAGGGGTGTCTTCTGTTGACACCTTCTAGTCATAAATCCTGTGACAAAAAACTGTTAGGAAGCCACTGTTTTTAATGGACATCCTGTAAATTTTAATTTGTACCCTGCGGTTTCACTGTTAAAGATGATTGAAGAAACTTGTAGCATTTAACGTAATTCTCTTTAAGGTGAGCAAGGATTTCAACGCTAGTCTTTACATCCTCTGCACTGGTGACGGGTACACCTCGTACACGCAAATCTCCTCATAAATCAGGTGCATCCTCTGCCGGGCTGTGCTCTGGCACTGAAACTGGGGATCATTTATTCCAGTAAATGATCAAAATCCATGAAAATATTGCAAATCTTTGCATAAAAACCCGATTTGTGCAAAAACGTGCAACTTTTTGAAGCCTGGTACACCAGAAAACTGGTGCACAAGACATAATATATGACCCTATTGCACTTACTATAGTATAGTATATTAGATTTTGTTCACACTAGCTTTAGGGTTCAGTCAGGTTTTTGTGCCAGAAACATGTAATCTGCTGCACATTTCCTGTTAAAAAAAACAAAACAAAACAAAAAAAACACACACACAACATCTGGTGGAGCTTCATTATATTCTTCAAGCATCTTATAATAAAGGAAGCCATTATGCCAATATGATCTGAAGCGAAGATTAGGTTCATTCAACATTTTTATTGTGTTTTTGCAGCAGTTTGAAACGTTGGAAAACACCAACTGCAAAAACCCATGTGTATTTTCATTCCTAACGCTAAGTTCACACTTGCGCCTGGGTTTCTGTTATTTGGGTCCGCTTGGGGACCTGAAGAACAGAAACCTAACCAGCTTAAAAAGCGGTTACCCGCAGACCCCATAGACTACAATGGGGTGCACCGAATTTCCACCCGAAAAATGCAGAAAAATGCTTGCAGGACTTTTCTCTCTGCATTTTTTAAGTGGGCTCGGGGACAATTTTACATCCATGTACAATCATATTTTTTATGTTCCATTTGTTCTTTTATAAATGGCATCTGTTTTTCATGTTAATAAAAAAGAAAAACAAAAATTTTTTTTTTTTTGGCGTTTCCTAGTGTCCAGTTTTGAAAAACAGACTGCACACAGATGGCGTTCATTTTTTTTCCACTGACCCACTAACTTGAAGTCTAGTGTGAGTATCAGATCAAGGTAGTGCATGCTGCAAATCGCACATGTGAATTGCCATATTGACCTTACTGTGTCAGTGTTCAGTCTGAGCGCTGTCTGATTCGGTACATTCTGACCGATCAGACAAGAAAATCATTTGTCTATAGAATATGGTCACATCATCACTGCAATATCTGTTTTTGTTCCATCATAAGCAGGACACAATCTGATCTCAATGGACCCCACTGACTATAAAGGGATCTATTAGGTTGCCAGATGAAAGAGACCCACATGCTGGACTTTTTTTTTTCTATCTGTGATTTTTGATGGAATCTACAACACAGACCTCTAATGCAGATGTGAACATAGACTTCGTCTGCTAGTATTCTAACCCAAGTCATTTTCAACAATATTCAACCTCTACTCTGTATTTTCCTTGTGAACATTTTAGTGTTGTTGCAAATGCTTTCAGAAGTGCCTGCGCTGATTGTCTATTGCCAAAATAATTGGCTATATGACATGTCATACCCAAGTGTCAAATGACATTCGTTACTGATCGTGCTCTCAAGGAAACGCGTAAAGCAAATGTTTAGGAAATGTATTTCCTTTTCATAAAAGCAGTGAAGCATTCACTAAAAGGTTATTTATCTGCAGATCAGTGAGATCTGCAAATATGGAGAACAGAGTTATGAACCACACATTATAAATAGACACCATATTTTGCCCTCATTTACCTGCTTTGTAAATAGCCCCCTCTGCACCAATGTGTTGACAGTGATAATTACAGATTTACACTGGGCTGTATACTGAGACAGTAAGTAAGATGTACATTTAGGCTAAGGCCCCACGTAGTAAAATGCAGCTAAAACATTTTGAATGGGTTTTTAAAGTGATGTGCGGGTGTGCGCTTACACCCTCTGCGCCGCGAAGCCGCAAAGTCGGACATGCAGGACTTTGTTTCCAGCGGAAAAACTGGATTCACGGCGCAGGGGGTGTAAGCGCACACCCACGCATTGCTTTAAAAACCCATTCAAATGAATGGGTTTTTAAGCAATGCGTCGCAAACCGTCCCCTATCCTGTCCCTATCCAGTTTACTGAGATTTTCAGTCAGATTCACGGCGGACAGACTCCGGCGCTAGTGTGAACCCACCTTAACTTGAATATCAGCATCTTATCTAAAGAGAGGAGATAAGATGATAAGATTCTGCTGTGCAAATAAATATGAAGGGGGAGGATAAAGATATGAATGGCACTTCACAGTCTCCTTATTACATAACATTGTACAAATAATGGCTGTTCCGCCAGGGAACCCGAACAACAGAGAACTGTACCACTAAAACAGCAGATACCCACAGACCCCATAGACTATAAAGTGGGCCGCCATTTTTAAACTGAAACCAGCGGGAAAAAAATTCCTCCGCGCAGGACATACATTTTCTGCCACAGAGTATCCAACGGTACAGATGTGAACTTACAGGTGCAGTAATATTGCTCTTAGACATTACTTGTAATAAACATGTATCCACATATACATATCTACACCTCTATTTTGTACTTGTAGTTATATGTGTATATAGTACAGTATGTTGTGCATTTGTATGTAATAGTATATGTGAGTACTTGTACATAGGTACTGTTGGTAGCATTGTTTAAAGGTAATATGTCGTCAGGAAATGACCCATGGTTTACATCACTTTTTTTGTCAAATTTTTTTAAAGAATTTTTGGTGAGGTTTTGTAATTTTCCAAATTAATATCCATATTTAAAAAAAAAAAAAATCCTAAAAATCTTGCAATTCTAACTTTTGTCACTAAACCTAAAGCCTATAGAACGACCTTGGTCTAAAGAAACAATGGTCTGGAGCAGACCCTACTGACTTATATGGGAGAGTTTTCTGTGAAATCCTCTTATTAATTAAAGGTTGTGGTGTTAAGGACGCTTATTTCCTATCCACAGTGTAAGTGTCAGATCTGGAGAACAGGAGAAACCTTCCTTACAAATGGAGATCCAATATGCTTGTGCTCCATTCACTGCCATGGGACTGCTAGTGGAAGAGTGAAGAAATCAGGCGATACCTTTTAGAGTCCTTTGAAATCCATGTGTATAAAAATCTGTGAATTTTCAGTTCTTGTATCACACCATGTCTGATGAAGGGAGCTAGCTAGTACTCCTGAAAGCTTACTTATAAATATACTCAGTTAGCCTCTAAAAGGTATCGCCTGATTACTTCACTCTTCCACTACTTTCAATGGTTAACACGGTACAACATTATACTACTATGGGACTGCTAGGACTGTAATCTCCAGCAGCTCCCACAGCCCTATAGAAGTGAATGAAGTGCCGATCACACAAGCACACAAGAAAAAGGACTCTAATAATGTAAGATATCACCTGTGAGTCCAAACCTTTTTCTATTTGTGTGAAAAGCGGTCTCAAAATATACAAATGATTATATGGTGTTTAACTGAATGTGTAGACATGATAAAACAGAAGGGGAGCCTACTTATGAAACCTCTGCCCTGGGCCTTTCTAGGCGGATACTAGATAAGTTGCTTTGTTGCTTCCTGCCATCAGAACCAAGTGTAATTTCTACCAATATGGCAGTCAGAAACTGGGGAAAAGAAAGGTGGCAAAAGCAACAAAATGTTATCGACACAAACAGCTTGAGAAACATTTTAATAAGTACACATTTACTGAACAAGACCTAAGCTGCCTATAAAATGCCCCCTGATTTTTGATGAGAATTTTATAGTATGTAGTAACATAAAGCTAGAAGTGGCCTTTATAGTAAATATGTTTCTAGGATTAGATCTACCAGGATCCCATGAATTATTATTTTGTGGCTAGCTTACAGAGAAGACGCTTGCACATATACGAACGTCTTCTCTGCCCTGACCTTTATGCAGGGAATGTAACACCTTCAGGATAAATTTAAAGGCATGAGGAGGTCAGCTACCCTAGGGCAGCTGGGTTCTATGCCACCCCTCTACTGAACTGAGATTGGAATAATTCTTCCAACTTTTTAGAAACTCACATTTGTCCCTAGTGACCTAACTAAGCCCTGACCTTCAATGCTCACCAGAATAGACACTAAAAATATCATTAAATAAATGCAAGGCAAAAAAAACCCAAAAAAACAAAACACAAATGTGAGCATTCCCCTCCCACAAAAAAAGCCTGGATATAGTAGTCTTCAGGCACATAATATTGTATTCTTAAGACAATTCAGTGATTAGCCAGAACATCAAAATCATTGTAAAATTGATTATCTTGTTACAATGGCACAGAGGGAGATATATAAGGCAGCAAGTCAACAGTCAGTTCATCAAATTGCTGTGTAGAAAGCAATAAAGAGGTAAATGCAAGTAACTTTTGGCAAGGACTAAGCTGTAACGACTGAAAAACTGGGTCAGAGAATCTCGAAGCAGGTCCTTTAAGGTCTTCCAGGTATGTATTGGTTAGTACAGTGATGGTGAACCTATGACACGTGCATCAAAGGTGATATACATTGTCTGAACCAAGTGGCACCTGTAGGGGTGCACCTTCCATGAGACGACCTGAGGTGGCACCTCATGGAATAAACTGGGGGACGGCATTTTTTTTTTTTTTTTATTCAGCAGCTACTTAACATGTTAATGCAATAAGCAGCTGCCGATAATTTTTACTCACCTGTCCACGCTCCAGCTCAATCCACCCTTCGCTGTCTCCTTTAGGCGGTGTTACACTTACGTCATGACACTGAAGAACACCGGGACACCACGTACAACGTCCCTACGTTCTTCAGCGTCAGCTACAGCACACCTGGAGGCGGCAGCGGAGGGCGGCCATGACTGAAGCGTGGATAGATGAGTAAGAAATTATCGGCTGCTACTCTGTGTTTGTTTGCAGGGGGGGGGGGGGGGGGTCATATACTGTGGGTGGGCTTTAAAAAAGGGGTCGTATACTGTGTAGGGGGGTAAAAAAGATGTAACATGGCACCCAAGTTAAACTAGGCATTTTGTTTGTTTTTTTTTATTATAAATTTTGACACACCAAGCTCAAAAGGTTAGCCATCACTAGGTTAGTACCTACCAAAAGGAGTAGGTAAATATGGTAAAAAGAGACCACATTTAAAGGGAGTCTGTCACCAGGGAAGAAGAATATTAGACCAGCAACACCTGAATGTAACGCCTTTTTCCCCCATGAAAATTCATACCTTATTAATGTATTTCTCAATATGCAAAGTCCGCTCAGTTGTTCAAAACTGTTATCCCTTACACTGCTCTAATATGCCCTCCTTCTCCCCTCCTTCTTTGAGTGATTGAGCCAAGGAACCATACTGAAATCCCACCTGGACTCAGTTCTTACTTTCGCCCTGGAGTGGGTCCTAAAAAATATTAAGCAGGCTTATTTAATGTTATGGCCTAATCTGATAAATACTGTATTTCATGTCAATGAACAATAAATCAAGCGTTACTTGAAGAATAAAGGATATTTACCTTTAAATTAAATAAAAAAAAATAAATGCATATTGCATAGGTAAATCTTTTTGGAGTGGTTCTGACTCCCAGTCTGTCTTCAGTTCTATAGGATGGCCACCAGTTTCTCAGACTACACTGTGCTTTGGTGGTCTGAGATACTCCCTCTGCTTTTATTTGGTCCATCCAAGAACATAGGACAGTGTCTTAATCTACAAAAACATAGTATGCATAGGAGTAGTCTGTAAAGAAACCACTTTAAAAAATAAAAACGGCAACTGTGAATCGAAGGAACTGCACCAGAAACAATGCACTAAGCATCTGAACTAGAGGGTCACTTTAAGAGATTACAATAAAATAAGAAAAAAAGGATAAAACACTATTATAACTTGCCAGATTTATAGCACATACCAAATCCCTGTTAAAAAGCAAACAAAGCAACTCGAAATGGTTGGAGAAACATGTTATTTGCGATCACGTGTCGAAAAGTAAAGTAATTGGTTTTCCAAATTCTATAAAGAAGCAGGCGTTTCAGTGGGAGTTGTTCGTGAAACTAAAATTAGACAGAAATAATCACTGTGTAGGCAGTACTGAAAACGGGAACATGTAGGCTCTGCTGGGGGAGACAGTGACAGGATTTAAGTGCAGCATAAAGAAGGCTGTAAAATGTCGCTTCACAGTGACAAGACAGAGGAACCAAACTGCATTTTTCTAGCAGACATCAAGGTGTTGTGGTATTTAAAGGTTTTATTTTATCTTCTGTGTGAAAATTCAAAAGCAAAGTTCATCTTATAGCACGACATTTAATAAAGCTGATAGGTCACTTGTGTCTATTGCCTAACCTTCCCTAGATGTTGTTCATTCGATTTAGAGATGCTGGATGGTCATGATGCAACAGAAGGAAATTAGCTTGGTGCTGACTTTATTATCAGGAACTGTATCTTGGCTACCATGTTAGAATGAGGAACATCAAGGGTATCTGAAGGCCATTCCTGTGGTCTAGAGAGTCAATGGGTCTTCCCAAAAATGGAAGAGACTTTGTGAGGCTTCAATGAGGAGGTATTGCCCACAATGTAAGAAGTGGGACTACAAATAAAGTAGGCCTGTCCAGGGCTGCTCTCAGAGAAGTACAATTGCTATTTTTGTCAGAGACCCAGCCACGCAGAATAAAAAGAACAGGCCAGGCAGCGGCCACCTTTGCTGCTATGTGAGAAGGGCTCCAGTGGTAGCTATTTTAGAGAAAGGACCTATTCCTGTGACATTGCAGGACCCAGCAAACATTACAGTGACCTTGCTCACAAGTTTCTAATACTAAGCACAGTAGAGCATACAAAGGTCCTGAAGCCAACCTCTACTATGGTCTGATGTTCAGCGTCAGGTCATTTTCTATGGAGTGATGCTGTAGCTCTAGTCTTTGTGTGGTTTGGTGTCTGTTAATAGAAGTTGCTGTGTTGGAGTCTGTATAAATCTGTAGTGTGGTTCGAGTTCTGCAGGATAGAGGTCAGGGTTTTGTTAAAGGGGTATTGGTTTGCAGCCTGCATAAAGGGATAGTTCATATGGGGGTAGTTTCTTGGGTCTTTTAAAGGGGAGTAGTTCATCTGATTGGTGTATAAAAAGGAAGCTGGTCAGTGGTCTGTAAAAAACAGGGAGACCAGTGATCTAACTAGGGGTCTGAAATAATTTTGGATTCATCCCTGCACAATACTTCCATTCCCTTCCCCTCCAGGGAATATATTTCCCTTTTCCATCCCTCTCTAACCCCGGCCCGCATAGAGGGGCCTACTCACTAGTTACTCCCCTGATCTTTAGGATACTGTATGTCCACAGAGGACGCACATGCAGCATATTATTCCCAGTACACTTGCCAATAGATAACCTCTTGCGTTGTACAGTGGTTTAGCGTTTAACCACAGTCTGCTCCACAAATTTTACAAGAAGTTGAACGGTGCTGTGGGTTTTCTATTGCATGCCAGGTTTTCACCACAGATTTTACCCCTTGCAGTGCAAATGGTGAAGGCAATGGCGTACCCATAACAATCCCACAGTGGGCATGTTTAGACAACAGAAAAAAGAAAAAAAAAAAAACAACAACATATGGCTTGAGTCACATGGAAGCTAATCTGCTATAATGTACAGTAGCAGTGTAGTGGATGAGATTTCTACAGATGTACAATGACAATGTAAGTCAAATGTGGATTTTAAACACATAGTGTATCAATTACTGTTACAGGTTTTATTTGTGATGGTGAACCTTCACAATGCGGAGGCTGAGAGCTGCAGGTACGGCGTAACAGAAACCATACAGTGACTTTTATTGAAATAGGCTACTGAGCTTCAATGACAAAAATTCAGTCTGTCTGTCTCATGTGACCTCTGCCTTAAGAGATATATATATATATATATATACACAAGTCTGTGTAGAAAATATTTTTTTAATAACAGATTTTTCCAATAAAAATTGAATCATGGCAAACTGATACAAATGGTATGAAAATGGACATAACTAGTTTAGGCTGCATAAAAAGAAAAAAAAAAAATGGTAACACCCAAAGGAAATAAGATTAAGACTTTTTTTCGTTGACGAAAAAAAAAAAAAAAAAAAAAAAAAGGTATATTAAGTCAAAAATAATCAAATCCTAGCCCCCCCCCCCTTATCATCAGTGGGGGTCCCAGCAGTGGATAACCCAGTGATCAATTGTCACCTATTCTGTGCATAGGTAATGTGTTGTTATGGAACCCTTTCTAAATCTTTACATAGATTTATAGAGTTTTATAGCAACATTTCCTCAGTTATCTCTAAGACGTGTTTCAAGTAAGGTTGACTTAGTTATACTGTTAATATGTAATGAAAATATTCTGACCTTTATATTCTGCGGAAACTCCACAATCCTAATGATATTGCTAAAAATGACAGCCATTGACTTTTTATTAGACCTAACAAAAATTCTGTGTCAGACTGTCTTTTGCTGTGTGAGTCACTTGGCTCCATTTATAGTAAGTGTTCGGTGACTCTGGAGTTCAAACAGGAAATTTAACAATACTTGCTCAAGTCTGAAACTGAAAAAGCGTAAAATGAAAAACAACTACTGTCTAAAGTCTTCTGATGTTATTACATGCAAATATGAGCTGTGACTGCTCATTTTATCAAAGGGGTGTTCTAGTACATATTTTAACACTTAAGGAGGCCTAAAATAAACCGTATATACTCTCCTGTTGGACGGGGATCCAGTGGAGTATCATTGGCTGGGTGCTGATGCTCCATTTGATCTAAGTATCTCTGTTCAGCCACCGATTGGCTGGCACACTCCTGTGCAGAAACCTCAGGGACCCAAACACAGATGTTCTGCTGGAGCCCCAGCTGAATTTTGGACAAGTATATACTGTGTTATTTTAGGCCTCCCCATGAGTTAAAAAATGTAAAAAACAAACTGTAAAATTGTTGTACAATCATCTCCCATACTAACTTCAACTGTCCAAAATTGCAAATGAGGGTGCCGGGTTCATCAATACAGCGGACTCTTGGTTTATTATCCAAAAGCTTTAAATATCAAGAGGCATCATATTTAATTTGTGATATTGGTGGTGTTCTGAGAGCAGAACTCCTCACCACGTACAAAATCAAAGCTGTGCAATTCATTTAAATTTGTCATCTCTACAAAGGCGTTCTAATTTTCAGAAGAATTGTGAGAGTGATATATATTTGTGATTATATTTCATGTAGCCTTTATACTATATTGTTCAGCATCTATGTTGCAAACTTTGTCATATTTTATCATAAGAATAGGGCTGCATGCAGTGCTATCCATTTCATAGAAAAGTTAAAACACTATGACAAAACGGGTCCATCGGGCACCAGTGGTATCTACCATACAACAGATCCGGCACTACATTTTGGCTGCAGTTACTGCCACAATGCAGACAGAGCCATTCCTTGTTAACACTATTTTTATTCTATAACAACAATATTTTGAAATGTTGCCCAATTTAGAACAACTATTAGAGAATTTTGACTTAATGGAGGGGAGGGGGGCTGTGCAGTACTCTCGTCTTTTTGCCAAATGGGTAGTTACTAAGAGCATCTCTTGTTATGCAAGACCTAGCCTGTCCTGCACGGCACAGACACCCCACAATTTAGATGGGAGAATAAACCAAAATTGTCTAAGCATCGTGAACTGCACCAGATTTTCTACTGGGTCGCGCAGCAATCGAAAACCTGGTAAACATATAATCAAGTGTTCTACGCCAGTTCTGAAGTGGTCTAGTTTGCAGTGTGATTTTGCCTATTAGTTTATGCAGCATATTCTTAGATGGTTTAAACCACGCCCCTTTTTCTGTGTATTTTATGTGGTGTACTTTACGAATAGCTGGAATGACAGCTATTCTTTAAAGGGGTTGTACAATGACAGACATTTTAGGTCAACCTATGTCATATGTCTGATAGCTGTGGGTCCCACCTCTGATACTCACACCAATTTCTAGAACTGACCCCATGCCAGCTCAGCCCAGTTCCGCTAAATCCAGGCTAATTACTATATGATCATTTTATTACTTTATTTGCCATGTGCCACATTAAAATTTAAACAGATCAACAAAGAATTTCACTTTTTTTTAGTAAAAACTATTAAATGCCTCAAGACTTTAAAAAAAAACAAAAAACCCTGCACCTAGCATGTGATTTTTATGAAGCACTATACATATTTGTTAACTAGGTGTGGACTGAACTGTATCTGGGATGCTGCCAACAGAAAATAATGCTATTTTTTTTTAGACTGATATTTGAGAACATGGTATGCACAATGTGAAATATTCAGTTAATACATTATCTTTTAAAAATGCAAAGGGGAATTTCTACAAATTCTATTCTTTTGCTCAGAAAGTAATACAGACCTGTAACAAAAATAGGAAACAGCATGTAAACATTTCAGCTGGTAGTTTGTGTTACAAACTGTTTTCTTTTTTTTCTGTAGTTGGTTGCACATTATAGAGCAACCAGAGAGCGGTTTCATTTTTGTGTACCTGACCGTCATAGTACTTTTGTGAGATATACCATGTAAAGACAACTGTCCATCTTATGTCTATGGTCAGCTTTTTGAAGAAGACCTTCCATGTCCTCATGAATGTGCGTTTTTATACACCGCTAGAAAGCCGACAGTGCGCTGAATTCAGTGCCTGGTGCTGGAGATATCGTAGCCGTTAATTTCTCCCCACTGTCAAAAGATTCCTCCCGGAATCCGCCTCCCATTGTTTTCAATGGGAGGCAGAGATTGCGGCAGGATGCGGAAAAAAGAAGCGTCCTGCTCAAACTTGCCGAGGATTCCATAGATGATTCAGCCGCGGGGTCTGCGGCTTGAGACGCCCTCCTAATTAGGCCTATTCATTTAGGCCTAATCGGCAGCGGATGCCACAATGGAATGCTGACGCACTGCATCCAGTCATGGCTAGACCGCGGCGAAAATGCTGGTGGCGGAAAATGAAGAGGAATTCCTCTTCATTTTCCACCATGTGAACATACCCTAACATAGCTCGGTACTGTCAGAGGGGGCGTTCCTTACCGCCCAGCGATGACGCCAAGCTGTGAGGGACCGCCCCCCGGTTCAAGTCTATGGACGAGTACTATCAGAGGGGGCGTTCCACACAGCCCAGCGATGACGCTAAGCTATGAGGAAAGCCCTTCTGACAGTGGGGAGATATCTGTGCCGAAATTAACGGCACCAATATCTCCAGCACCAGGCACATACCGGGAAAGCCGACAGTGCACTGAATTCAGTGCACTGTTGGCTTTTTAGCGGTATATAAAACCACGCATTCTTGAGGACATGAAAAGTGCTCTTTAACTTCACTGGTAAACCCAAAGCAATCTACAACAATCTTTTACATTACCATATTCTACACCATATGCAGTCTACCATTCTGATTATTGTGGGGGGGGTTCAATTTTTTTCTCTCATATCTTAGAGATTTTTGTGGCAAATCTATAAGATACCTCTTTGATTGTTTCCAAACTGTTATAGATGTTTACCTGCATTTGGAAGATGCCTGTCAGATCACTTGGTACACCAAGTGTCAGAAGAACCCATTCGGGTAGGTGGGAATATAATAATAATAATAATAATAATAATAGTCCTTTAATAGTCCCACAGTGGGGAAATTCAGGAGAAAAAAAAAAAAAAAGGCCAGAGCTCGTCAGCGCTGCGCATGGCTACAATGTTGAAATATATGGCATAACCTGTGGGCATGCTGAAACTTTAACCTTGAGGCCGGGCACACACATGACAAGTTCTCAGCAGGTTAGCTTATAAAAAATCCCCAGTGACTAACCCACTTTTAACTGCAGTAGCAGTGTAGTGGGTGGGAATTAAACAAATCCTATCATACCCTGCAGAAAAAACCTGCAGCGCAAAAGTGTTTTGTTTTTGTTGTTGTGGAATTTGAGTAAGCAGCATGTCAGTTATCCAAAGATGGAAAGTTGCGATCAGCTGCTCAGTTGCCACGGCAACAAAACAACTTTTTACGGAAGACATTTTGCAGCAGACCTGACACAGGTAGCTATTGAATGGCCACTAACTTTTCAGACAACTTAGTCTCATTCAATAGAGCAAGTGATTTCAAAAATGAAATGCACTTTATTTAAAAATATTTATATTTTCTGCCTGAAAAAATTTTCTAAAGTTCCTGCCACTAGGGGTCTCCTTGCTAATTTGCTGTTCACTCTCTGTTACCAGGGGAGGTCTGTCTTTAGAAACCAAGAGGCTCAAGACGGAACACACCTAAATAGAAGGAGGGCAGGTGTGTCTTCACAGCCTCTTCACATTTACTCACAGCTCAGCTGACTAATTGACTTTGTATTGTGATTGATGTTATCATTGGCAGCAAGCAGTTTTCTTTACTGTGCTCAGAATTCTGTTTTCCTGTTAGACAGTTGAAGCTCCATCATAATCTGGATTTGGAGTCCAGTGCCCCTGAATCTTCTATAAGACAGTGAAACCTCTCAAAAAGACCACCTCCTTTCCCACCACAGACCACATTTTTGTGACAGATTTTCAGTTTTCCATCTCCACCACCTCTCTAGAAAACCACTTTTTCATGCAATTTTGGGTGGCCGCCAGAGATTTCACTGTATGTTCACTTGGGCTTATTTTAGCCATTGTTTATATTTTACAGTTACTTCTGGCAGGGTATGTTAAAGGCATATTGTATTTAACAATAGATAATCTACAGGTTTCTGTATGATAGAAGTGATTTTATTGCTTACAAGGAGCTACAAAGCCTGGTGGGAAGTGCGGGACAGGAAGTGTAAAGCAGTAAACTACTGGCAGACAATGTACATACTCCCTGCCTGAGAAAGAAATTAAAAATGTGTTGTAACCGTGATGTGGCAATTATCCGCACAAAACGAAGCCTACACCACTAACAAAGGCTTAGACAGTAGTATAATGTTGTACCGTGTTAGCCATGGAAAGCCAAAGGCTTAGACAGCCATAGAACAGTTTGCCTAGGAAGAGTCTGCAGATCTTTCAACCTTTGCTGAAAACTCAGGTACCCTTTAAAGTGATTGTGTCTTTGGTACAGATTGAATTACATTAGATCCCGTAATAAAATCAAACAAGTGCAAACATATCCAATAAACAGACCATGTATTGTGGATGTGCAGCAAAGCATACACAGTACCTTCACAAGATTGAAGTAATGAAATATAGCAGGTAGTATGATCTGGTGACGCTAATGAAAATACAGCATGTGCTCGCCTATGGCCCCAAGCACTGTTGAGTCAATGTAAAAAAAAAAAAAATCCTACTGATTTGTATAATAGCATATAACTGATATGGAGCTGGCTAATTATCCAGAATATCACACTTACTCTTTTATATTACCACCCTCTCCAGAACTGAATATCGAAATGGCACATTATTAGGGTAGTTTAATGGAGTATGTCAGTGAAACATCCTCTTTAAAGAGTTACTTACATAACATATGGCGGCCCCAGCCAGAGCTGCAGCAGGGAGAGCTAGTAGTCAACCACCTCTCCTGCCATGCTCCATCTGCAAGCTAAGCCTTATATCTAGGACCAGTTCGATAGGGTACTTCAAGTTATGTTTGCCATTGTTTCTCTTGACAAACCATCAGTATTGACAGTGTAAGGCCGGTTGCACACGACCGTGCCGTTCAATCATGTCATCCCTGTGCAACCCGTGCTTCTGCAGCCCCATTCATTCAATGAATGAATGAATGAATGAATGAACAGGAGCTGCAGAAGCACGGACGCAAAACCAGACAGGAATAGGACCTGTCCTGAGTTTTGCGGCCCTGACTGTCAGCCCGCACACGGGAACGTGTAATTCATGGTTGTGTGCGTGGGCCAACAGAAATGAATGGGTCAGTGTGCTATCCGGAAAAAAACCCTGATAGCACAGTGACCCATGCCACGGTCATCTGCAAGAGGCCTTAGTTGTCCCACCATCAAGCAACACTATGTTTCTGTACTTTGCATTTTTATTGTAAAGCAATGCAGAATATTTAGGTTATTCCTAAAAAAAAATTAAAAAAAAAAATAATTACACTAAATTTCAGGAATCTATAAAGAAGCATCATGCCTTTATGTAGAAAATAAACTAAACTATATACGGCCAAAAAAATAACTGCATCTGACAAGGTTTCTGGTCATCATCCTACTCTGTTAAGTGATAAAGTGTATGGTTAATGTTTGACAAATAGTTGCCTAAATAGTTGGGTCATCTGCTGTACACTGTCTGCATAAAAGAAAGGTGACATTTTCCATCTATTAAAATTTTGTACTTGTATCCTATTTTACTTTTCTTATTTTGACTATACACTGATGAACAGAGGAAGGACCTGGTATGAACCTCCCGGCATAGTTTTTAATAGATATGGCAAATCCTTCTGCCAAGTTCCAATATTTTCATAATAAATATATCCTATGCTGAACAAATTGATACCGTGGTTTAACTTGAAAGACCTTAAATTACCCCTCCTGTCACAACACAGTGTTTAGAGTGCACAGAGGTTTCAACAAAATGGAATTCTAAACATATCAAACTGCCTCAATTTTCCTTTTTGTTATGTACATTAAAAACTGAATAAAAAGAACCCAAACAATGTAAGACAGTGAGCCATGTTAAACTGTGATTGTTTTACTTTGTTTATCCTTTGCTTTCATTTACACCATGTTTGGTAATGGAATTTGATACATAACACCCTCCCTTACAAAGTAACTGCACCCTAAAATGAAATGTTGGTGTAAGTTATCTGAGATATTATGTTTACAGGAACTAGAGGTAGTTAATATTTTACTAAGCAAAATCAGGATAAATTTCTCAAGCAGACACAATAAAAGTCACCACTATGAACACATGAGCTGCACCATTATATTATTTAAAGGAAAACAAAAGATGCTACAGGCAATAATTCTTCTAAACTTAAAGGAGTTATCCACCTTTGTAGTATCCATGGCCTATCCTTAGATCTGTGGGAGCCAATAGCTGTGACCCCTGCAGATCGGCTGTCCCAGGACAAAGCGGCTCCTGATAATGTTTACATACCAGATGATGGGCTGCTCACTTGCCAAACCCCATGCAAATCTAAAATTGATGGCCTATCCTATGAAAGGCTAACAATATTAGAAAGGTGGAAAATCCCTTTAATACCTGGGAATAATTCAACTGTAATCCTAAAATGTGTTGTGGCTCCTTAAGCTGGTCATATCCAAAAGGATAATTTTGGTCCCATCAGTGGGACTGGCTGAGCATATAATGTATATAGGGATTTCCTGACAGCACCTACATCCCCTCCTCCCATTCATGCACAGTTGCCCAAGCCTATCATGTAAGGGGGTGTTAGCCAAAAGTTATTTTATGTAGTCTGGGTCTGCACAGATCTTTGCTGTATTGATACAGAAGGAGATGATCTAATGAGATGAAAAATTTATTTGATGCAAAATTATATAAAAACTTCAGATATCCATAAGAACACTTGTTAAAGGATCGGTCATCAATATCTTAAACCTGGTAAAACCCATTAAGGTTGGATCCCCACGTGACGTGGTGGAATGCCTATGCTCTGCATTGGCTTTCCAACAATGATTAAGCCCAGATAAATGAGTCAAATCAGCAGGAATCTAATGCTGTGGACTCCACGGCAAGATGTAGGGGACGCTTATTTTTTCTGTGTCCTGCTCTAATCGAAGTAGAATATGCCACTCATATTGGGATAGAATCCACCACAAAAACAGCATCCGATTCCACTGTGTGAACCTGTACACCATTTAGTAAGTAGAAGTGATGCAGGTTATTGCAGCTTCATCCCACTCAAGATGGAACAACAATGAAGAGACTGCAACACTTCATTTTCCCACTACAACATGACTAATATGTGAATCTCTTTGCATCTACTGCTAGCACATCTACACCTCTGTTTATCACCACAAATGTAAATTCTATTAGAAATGATCAAGTAGATAAACAATTGCATCGTCCTGCCTATTTTTCAGATTACTACTGTGAAGTAAGAATATGACAGGAAAGGCTCCATCCATTATACCTATAATACAATAGTAGCTAGATAATGTAGTTCTAATTTTATTCTTGCACAGTGAAGTTCCTGAGACCTGTGGGATTACATCAGTCACGGTAAGGTCTCTTGGCTTTCTGTAGGGCTTTTTGGCACATAATGTTAATAAATCAGAAGGTGCCAAGTGAAGATCAGATCTGTAATCGGGCAGCAGAAGAACTAAATGAGGATTTTTCAAAAATGCAACAGAAGTGACTGTGTAATGATCAGTTTTCTGTCTCGTGTATTTTAATAACTATGTTGTGTTCTGTTTATTTTGCTCTAAAGAGTCCCTTACAGAATCAGAGAGTGGCCATATTGATTATAATTGTGCATTTTTTTTTTAAAGGAAATCTATAAAACCAAACATGAATTGTCTGAATTGTGGACAGTATGTTATACAGCAGGAGCAGCTGAGCAGACTGATAAATAATTTCGTAGATAAGGATTCAGTATCTTTTAATTCATGTATTTAAGTTCCTTTTCAGTCTGTGCTTAGGAAACATAATAAAACTACAGAAAAATACTTAGATGACAATTCCCACTCCAGTGCTTAGGCTCAACAGACCTATATTCCAGTGTAATTTCGGGAAGTGGAGTTAGAAGTAGTGGTGGTTCATACATGTATATCTCCACAGAGGTATGGAGATAAATCTAGGTCAGTCACTGGTCTAAGGTGATGTTACTAGGCTGAATTTAGAAATTCATGTCCATATATCTTCCTTATCAGGTACCTCAGTTATCTTCAGAAGTTGAAATTGGTTGAGAAATCTGTTCTCTGGCTGTACAAACCTTCATACGAGGTGTCCTATCAGTTTTTCTGCTGCCAATAGCTCCATTATGAGTTGTGGAGCGCGTACAATGTAAAGCAGTCTGCCTCCCCTCCCCCATCAATTATTACTACTGTTTTTTTTTGTTTGTTTTTTTTACTTCTAAATCTTACAAAAGTAACTGTTAAATTGCAAACAAATAGCCGAGTGCAAGTGAACATTAGACCCAGACCTAGGAGACCCAGGCACACTAGAATCAAAATCCAGGTTATAATGCAGCTAAAAAGATCCATGACAAAAAAAGGAGACATCTGAAGGCAATCAAGAAAGCTGCGTGCAGCCTGATTAACATCTCTTCAGCAATAAAACAAGCAGCTAGTCAGAAGGTGATAGACTCTACTTATACTCATTAAGACCTGTGACTAGCCGGACTGTTCTCTCAGCAGTATACAGGTACATACCACAACGCAGATCTGTGTGTAAACATGTAGATGCTGTGACGGGAGATCTGCCCGCTCCCTCCACTTCCTTTATACTGTCTTGAGCCTGTTGATTTCTGAAGACAGACCCACCCTAGTAGCAGTGAGTGAACAGCAAGTCAGGAAGGAGGGGAAAAACCTGGTGACAGGACCTTTTTAAGAAAGGTTTTTCAGGCAGAAAATGGCAGCATTTTAAATGAAGTACATTACATTTTGGTCCAGAATTACCTGTTCTATTAAATGAGACTAAGTTGTCTGAAAAGTTAGTGACCATTAAAAGAATATACCAGTGCCAGTGTCCCGAATCAATGAATAGTAGATACTTATTAAACAAGCAAACTGGTCATTTCATGATATCTGCCTTTCTCTGCTTAACAAATTAAGATTTAGACATCTAGGTTAACATTTTGTTATGTTCATCTAAGAATAAAAAAGGGGCCCATACACCACCAAAAAGGCCCAAAATAAAAAAAAAAAAAATAAAAAAAAAAAAAAAAAAAAAAAAATTTCTTATTAAAATTTTTTTTCCCCCCCCCCTTTTTTTATATTTCCAAAAATATTTTTCCCTTTGTTACCAAGCGGCCGCCCCCCTTGATGAGAAAAAAGCTCTGTTTCGCCATCTTATTATCACCATTACTCATTTTTTTTAAAAAACGCCACACAATTTTTTTTATTTTTAAAATATTTTTATTTTCAATTTTTTTTTTTTTTTTTTTTTTTTTTTTTTTTTTATATAAAAAAAATATAAAATTTATTATCTAATTTTTTTTTTTTATTTTTTTTTTTTTTTTTTGGGCAAAATTAAAGCTTTAAAATAATAATACTGCGGGGGGGGGGGGGGGCCGGAGAAGCAACAGGACGTACATTTTCCAGCTCCTATTAGTCACATTTGCGATCCACCACATATCACCCTAATCCTGCACATCCTGGATCCTTTACTCACCCAAGGGCTTTCCCCTAAGCCCTAGTAAGCTGATCTTGGGTGTTAAAGCTGCTTTTCTGGCCTTTCTGCAGTGGCTCAGAGTCGGGGCCTACCTGCGCCTTCCTCCAGACCCGCCATTTTCTCCGCACCCCGGCCGTCAGGACGAGCATCTCCTGCACCGCGGACCTCCGCATCCTCCTCTGCCTCCGCTGACGTTGCTTTCTGCGGGACCAGGGAGTGACAGAGGCGGCAGCCCTGCGCGGTGCTGGTTGCCGCGCGGGGCGACAGAGCGGCGGCTGTTGAGGGCAGCGGTTACTGCACTAAGGCCTACAGCGGGGGACAGCACAGCGCTCCCAACCAGAAGAGGGGGCCTATATTCCTGAGCAACGCTGCACATCCCAGATCCTGGACGCAGACCTCGGACACAAGGTACACTGCAGGCAGCGCGGGCAGGGGGAGTGCTGGGATCCCTTACATACATCAGGGAGACTCAAAACGAGGCCCGATTAGCGGCAAAGCAGTGCCTGCACTGTGACCCTATCCTGGGTATCTCCACTCATACAAAATATAGGCCTTACCTGACCTATCGCTTTGGCCCCAGGGCAGCCAGAGCCGGGCCCTGTACAGACGTAGTCTATCCCTCCAACCTACGAATAATCAGGCCCTGAGCGGACCCTCACCTGTACTCCTGCCCTACTAGTCTTGTGCAGGCCTGCATCTCCACCTCAGCTCAGCAACCCCTAATTGGCCTCCACACATACAGCTCTAGCTGAAACTCCACTGAGCTGCAGCTCAATTTTTCCCCACAGAATTCTCGTAGGTACCTCTCCCCTTGGGTGATGGCGACTTAGTTCTGGGGATCCAGTGCACCCTAAGCGACTCTTAGCGACAAACAGCCTGTCTGAAAATATCTGCCCTTTAAACGCTGAATTGCGGGAGACGAATATCTGGCAACATGGTGAAGGGTAGGAAATCCGTCAAGAAACCTGATAATAACCTGACTAACTACTTTGAGTGGGACCGTGGCGTGGAGGGAGAACCGGGACCTACACTTGACGACCATACAGAGCGCACACTCTCAACGCCTACGACTGCCATAATCACAGCGACATTTGTAGAGGGGGAAGGCCTTAACCACACCAAAGCTCTAATGGATCCTCTTCTACCTCCAACCCCTGACGATATCCGATCAGCAGCACCACAAATCCATTATACATCCACTCAATCCAGCAAGGAGCAGACCTCCCCCTTACGACACTCACCATCTCCGAGTACCAGTCCGCTCAAACAAAAACCTCGTCTGGAACTCCCTGGAGACCTAACCTACTCCGAAGACCAACCCTCCTCCGAGACCTTTCCATCCACTCAAATGACTGGCCTAGACGGCTTCCCGACCACTAGTGGTCCCGCCTCTGAACATACTCTGAGAGATATGCTTCTGGCCCTCCGCAGTTCCCTTCAGGCGGATTTTTCACAATTGCTTCAGCCTCTTCAGTCCTCAGTCAATGCACTAGATGGACGAGTAACACATATTGAAACCAAAATGGGCGATTTCGCTGCATCGCACAACAAAATCATCGATGCACACAATGACCTTGAAGACGAGGTTGAGAATCTCAAAGCCAAAGTGGCTGACATGGAGGACCGGTCCCGCAGGAACAACATCAAATTCAGAGGTATTTCAGAACAGGTCCAAACAGCTGATCTGCTTCCATACCTACAGGATTATGTCCGATTTCTACTACCTGACTCTACTAATACGGATATCATCATTGACAGAGCACATAGGCTTCCTCGCCCCAGACATCTGGGAGACGAGATCCCGAGAGACGTCTTGGCGAGATTCCACTTCTTCCATATAAAAGAAAGATTACTAGAAGCTGCTCGTAAGCAGAAATCTTGGCCTCCCAAATTCAAAGAGGTGCAGTTATACACGGACCTCTCAGCTATGACCCTTCGCCTCCGCAGAGACTTACTCCCGGTCACAACAACGCTTCGCAAAAACAAGATCCAATATAGATGGGGGTTTCCTGTGAAATTGATTGTCGCTAAAGACGGGACCACCTTCACCATCCATAACTTGAATCAAGGCAAAGCGTTATTATCGACTTGGAGAATGCCAATCTCTCTTCCTCAAGAGGCGGCAGGTCCCTCTCCTCCCTCAGCTACAGGGCGTAGATCTCCCACAAACCGCAAATGATATTCTAGGATGGCTATCCCTATCCACTCAGGTGCACAACCCCCTTTGCTCTAGTGGCTTAACCGGCAAGCCTATAACCAATACCCCCACATATACAGTAAAGCTGTATTCGTCTTTGAACTGTTTGTTCATCTGTTTTGTCTATTGATCTTCTTACTTGCAAAACTGCCTACTCGTCTTCTGCAGATTCAACATCCCCACGACGTCCATACTCTTAAGTGACACTATGGTGATCAAGTTGGCCTCTCTCAACGTCCGTGGCCTAAACAGTCCACAGAAGCGAACGTATATTTGGAAGGAGGCTCTCTCACTCTCCGCGGATGTTTTCTGCGCACAAGAAACCCACCTTCTACAAAAAGACGCCTTCAGGGTAAAACACCCATCCTTCCCTATAATCTGCCACGCACACCACCGATCTAAAAAACGGGGAGTCCTTGTCGCTTTTAGAGACTCAGTGGCATTTTCCTTAACGGCACAAAAAGCGGACCCCCAAGGCAGATTCCTCATAATTGTTTGCCTCCTCAATAACATCCCCTATACAATAGTCAACATATACGCTCCACAGCGAAAGACCCTGGCATTTTTACACAAAGTCCGAAGACACATTCAAGAAATCCAACAGGGTGCGTTAATAATTTGTGGAGACTTCAATAACATAGTGGATCCCTCTCTGGATTCTACCAACGCCAACAGAGACAACACTTCCTGCCTGCTCCAATTTCCGAACACTGAAAATCTTTATGATATCTGGCGCGCACATCATGCGGGCGAAAGGGACTATACCTATTTCTCAGCAGTACACGGTTCTTACTCTCGCATTGATATGTTCATGGTAGACCTTCATACCCTGATGAGCTCCAAAACATCCACGATTGAATCTATCACATGGTCAGACCACGCAGCCATCACTCTCACCATAGAAGAAAAGATTCCACCTTCTGCTGCTAGACTCTGGAGAAACAATACATACCTAATGAGTCACCTTACTTATCGCCCGATAATAGAAAAAGACCTCCAGGATTTTTTTCCAGACCAACTCCATATCTACAGAGGATCCCTACACTCTCTGGAACGCTCACAAAGCGTACATTCGTGGCACACTTATAAAAATCGCACATAGAAACAAGAAAGAACGCCAGAAAGCGATTACGGTAGCAATGTCAACACTTCGCACTTTAGAAGCCGCGAACAAAACCAATCCGAACCCGAATACTTCTGAACAGCTCACCCAGGCTAGACAGCAACTGCGTCTCCTTCTTTTACAAGATTACGAAAAGGCGTTAAAACGATCTAAAGCGCGATTTTACTCCCAAAGCAACAAAGCCGGCAGACTACTGGCTAGACAACTTCGGGCAAGGGTAGTTAAATCGCGGATTCCATACATCAAGCACCCTGTCACTAAAGTACATTTAACAGACCCAAGAGACATCGCCAACTCTTTTAAGGACTACTACGCACAGTTGTATAATCTACAGGAACACACCCCTCTTCCACCTGACCATTCCACCTTGGTATCCGGCTTCTTAAACAACTTAAAGTTATCAGGCCTGACAGATGAACATCTCTTGGCCCTAAACACCCCTATTACTCTTCCAGAAGTCCTACAAACCATAAAGTCCTTACCTAAGGGTAAGTCACCAGGTCCAGATGGTTTCTCCAACGAATATTTAATCTATTTCCAGCGAATTCTTGCTCCATCTCTCCTGAATTTCTTCAACCATGCCATGTCGGGTGCACCGCTTCCGCGCGAATCGTTGACGGCATTAATTGTCACCCTTCCTAAACCCGGTAAATCAGCAGATGTCCCACAAAATTTCAGGCCAATCTCGCTGCTAAATTCGGACCTCAAGCTTTATGCGAAGATCCTAGCAGCACGGCTAGCTCCCATTCTTCCAGACTTAATTGGCACAGACCAAGTGGGCTTCGTTAAAGGCCGCCAAGCCTCAGACAACACCAGACGTGTCCTACATTTGGTAGATCACCTGGAACGCAACAAGACCCCATCCCTAATGGTCGCCTTAGATGCTGAGAAGGCGTTTGACCGGATCAACTGGGCATTCGCTTTCTCCGTCCTACAGAAACTGCGATTCTCTGGCCCTATCCTCACTGCTATCTCAAACCTATACTCATCCCCATCGGCCAGAGTGTTTACTAACAGCACACTGTCGGACAGCTTTGATATCAAGAATGGAACGAGGCAGGGGTGCCCTCTCTCTCCATTGATCTTTATTCTCACCATTGAACCATTAGCACAAGCCCTGAGACAAAACGACAGAGTCCAGGGAGTGCACATAGAGGGTTCCTCTCATCTCATCTCCCTCTACGCTGATGATATCATATTGTCCTTAACCTACCCAGAAACATCTCTACCAGCTGCTGTCGAAACTCTCAGAGATTATGGGGCTCTCTCTTTTTATAAACTCAACGAAGCCAAAACACAAATTCTCCCCCTGAACGTTCCCATGCCTCTTTTGGAACATCTCAAAGAGAGGTTTCCCTACGACTGGAAATCGACAGATCTGGACTACTTGGGAATAAGGATCACTCCCTACATCGCACAGGTGGCCAAAGCAAACTATATGCCTCGGCTGACGGATCTGGAGAGAGAGTGTCGATCCTATTCAGGACTCACCCTGTCATGGCTAGGTAGGGTATCTGCCTTTCAAATGATGCTGCTCCCAAAACTATTATACTTATTTAGAACTATACCCGTAGCACCCCCCCTTACGTTCCTCCAGAAAATTAACGCTATGCTCAACAAACTTATCTGGAACTCCAAAAAGCCGAGACTCCCATCTTCTATCCTGCACAGAAAACGGGGAGTGGGAGGCTTGGGAATACCAAACATATATGATTACTACATGGCCTCACATCTTTCTACTCTAAAGGACTGGTGGCATAACAACGCCCATAAATCCTGGATCACCATTGAGTCTCGTATGATACCACATCACAGTCTCAAATCTTGGCTCTTATACTCCCTCTGGACGGATGTGGTACCCTCTCTCACGTCTCCAATTCTACAACATCTCATAGACAGCTGGCGACATATCCATCACTCTACAGGCAAGACGCAGATACTACACATCAAGCAGGCCCCAATTGAATTCTTAGAACTAACAATCCTGGATCTCAACTTATCCATCTGGAAATCATCAGGTATCACCTCTATTTCAATGATGTGGAGTGAGGACTCATTGATACCATTCCCATCGCTACAATCCACCTTCTCCCTACCCTCCACTTGCCTCTTTACATATCTGAGAATCAAGCACTTTCTCACCTCCAACTGCAATAAACAAGTAATATACAATAAATCTCTGTTGGACCTCCTCAAAATTCCAAATCCGGCTACAAAAATTCTCAGCTCCATCTACAATACTATAGGATCTAAAGATCATCTGGTCAAATCTACCCCACTACTTAGTTGGGAAATGCATCTTCAGCAGAAATACTCGGTTATACAATGGCAGAAAGCCATGACCTTCACGAAAAAGACCTTCCGGTGCACGACCCACTATGAAACAACTGTCAAAATTCTCCTCCACTGGTACTATACTCCAGAGCGACTTCACCGAATTTATCCGCAGACCTCAAACTCCTGCTGGAGGGGATGTGGCGAGAAAGGAACACTACTGCATTTACTGTGGACGTGCCCCCGAGTGGTGCTGTACTGGCAAGACGTCTTCCGATGGATTTCTTCACTAGTGGGATTCTTCATACCTCCCTCACCAGCTTTAGCACTACTATTTCTGCAAATCGACTCTTTCCCAGCAACACATAGAGTGTTGATTGGCCACGCCTTGTTATCAGCGTCATTGGCTCTGCTACGCAACTGGAAGTCAGCCACTATTCCGACTAGAGGAGAGCTAGTGAACATGGTGGAGCAGACCTACCAATATGAGAAGATTCTCTCTCATGGAGTTCTTGGGGATAACCACTTCCAAAAGAACTGGTTTCCATGGACACTGAAGGCTCATACACATCTGCCGTAACCCGGCTGTGCCGCACTTGGAAGATCAAAACTTAATAATTATTGTCACCTTTTGTTGCCTTATACTTGTACGCACTTGTTTCTTTAACTCTAGAGACTCTCGAACTCTTAGATAAATATATGTTTATTTGACTTCTAGCTACTTCTAGCGCTTACATGATAATACTTTTTTGAATGTTGTTGTTTGACCTGTTAAAAAATCTCAATAAAACTGATTGAAAGTAAAATAATAATACTGCATTTTCTCACACTGTCCATGGCTTTTAGAGCCATATATGTATTAAAGATAGGTATAGTAAGAAGAGAAATAGATAGTTCACATACCTAGTAGGCCTTTGTTAGGCTACCATGACAACCCATTGACACACCACCATCAGAAGAACGTGCTGTGGAAAGAGGTTAAAAAGAAATTTATTTTTATTATTTTTATTTATTTATTTTAACTTCATGAAATTACACTGCCACTGTCTTTACATTGCTACAGATACACACCCTACATGAAATTCATTGACTTGAAATTAGAAGCCCTAATAAGACTCTGAAGTATAGAGACACAGAGGCTCCTTGTGCCTCTTGTACATGGCTCTATCCCATCTATTAAACCTTTTTTTAATTGTAAATTTTGCATCCGCAACAATTATTCCACATCTACACTTGCCCTTACATGAAAAAAATACCATGATTAGAAGAGAGGTAAAAATGTTTCCTTAACACTTTAGCATTTTTTAGCTAATCCGTGTTTTTCTTAAGAAGGCAAGTAATTTATCATGTCACCTCACTTTTTCCTTTAATGCAGACACAAAATGGATCCATTTTAGTGCAGAGAAAAATTCTTCCATACATATAGTTGTTAATTTGTGGACCTGGTGTAGCATGTCCTTGTTTAATGCTAGATTAAAGCCATGAAAAAATAAACACCTATTAAACCGGGGCACTCATGTAGGTAAACTACATTATGTCATGTCCATGAGAAATCTATAGAATGTTTCCAAGGATCCTTCTGACAATCCTACATCAAGAGCAAAACTACACCGGCTCCTTGATCCCTTCATTTGAGCCCTACAACAAGCTGAGAAATCAAAATGCCTTTGAGACTAAGGCAAACAGAAAAGTCTTTGAACTTCAAGAAGCCAGATGAAAGACTTTGTCCAGAGCCTCCAGGATGCTAGTAATTATTTTTGCTAGCAAAGGCCTTTATAGGAGAAACAGTGTTCTAAAAGAAGACAGCTAAACTGTACAAAGTGTAACATGTATTTTGCAGCAAAGAAAGATTGGAAAAACCCTTGAGTGGCAAAATACAGAATAATTACTGTTTCTGGATATACCTCTCTGTAATTACAAAACGCAAAGAGAACATTTCAGCATCAGAAGCTAAGCTTTTTAATAGTTTTGCTTCCACATTAATGAACATGCTGTTTTTCTTCCCCTGGGGAGGCATGCTGACTTATACACCACCATGAACCTGTATGAGATATGTGATATACGGTTGTTATTATAGTACAGAGTCTGGATATGACAAGATGCAAATATACGGTTAATAAAACAGCACAGGTGCTACAAAACTGAAAGCTAACCTTCCAAATGATATTCACATAACTAATTTTAGCAATGTCAAAGCTTGCAGTTTCACACCTGCTGCACCGAAGCTATGTAAGCTCATCTATGTGTGTCACATTCGGAAAATATTGTTGAAGCTTGCACCTGAACTACACGCGCATAAGTTATAATTTCAAGAGCTGTAGAGCATAACTAGAAGGGCAGATTGTGGGGCCCTAAAAGATATACCTGTATACATTCATGTCTAGGGCCAATGTCTTACCCATGGAGCAAAATCTGACTCACAGGTTGCATAATATCTCTGCTGTCATTGTCGGGTGTGCGTTTCTTTTCAGTAAAAGGTTATCGGTTTGGAACATAATGCAAGATGAGGATAGCAACAGAGGATAGATCAGCTGAGCTGCTGAAGTATGACAGTTTTTAGTACATGAGAATTGCGAATGCAGTTCTGGGCTATAAAGCAGGAAGTAACTCAAGATCAGTGCAGGACAAGTAATACAGTATAATGTATTTAGAATGTATCCTGACCATGTAGATCCAAGGAGTTAATTGTAATTGTCTTTCCTCCCCACTGCGGTTAGGCTGTACAACCAACACCGACCTAAGCGGAGATCATTACACACAGAGAACTGAAATATCTCTCTGCCTGTTAAATCCCCCCCCCCCCCCCCTGCTACGCCCTATCTGTCTGTCTGCTATTAATGTAATGCCTCTCACCTTGGAACATTCCTGTACATGTTGTATTTGTATTTGTATCTGCTTATCTTATCTTATCTTTGCTGCTGTAACACACTGAATTTCCCCATTGTGGGACTATTAAAGGATTATTATTATTATTATTATTATTGTAAAAAGTTTTACAATTTACAAATGTGTTGTCAAAAGTGACTGACAGTTTAAATCACTTTTTTAAGTTAAACATTGTTTTAAGAGTTTTTGGTGATGTTTTTATTTTTCCATGTTATATTTAAAAAACAAAACAAAAACCAACAAACAAAAAAAAGCACACTACAAATCTTACAATTCCAACTCTTGCCCCAAGCCTAAAATAGTCTGTCAGTTCCTGTTTCCTGGGCCACAGACATAATGGTCTAGAGCAGACTATACTCTCTGCTATGGGAGAATTTTCTAGGAACGCTCTGTGATCTGGGCAGAGGTCATTGTGCACAGAGGGGAGTAGATAAGCTGTGAAATCACCTATTGTAACTGGTTGATTCCTGTCTTATCCACATATACATGAGAACTGTGATATTCAGTGTGGCAGTAAGTGAGGTGACTGCTGCAAAAAAAATGTTCCATAGAAAACAGCCAGTGCCAGTATATTATTTAGCTTAGTGGCAAGAGTCGGAACTTCAGATTCTCAGGACTTAAATATAGTTAATAACATGGAATTAAAAAAAAAATACCAAAAATGGTTAAACTATGTTAAAACATAGCACTTGACGGCTTTAACCCTCGGATGAAGTGATCAATAGCAATCACGGCATTTGGGGGCAAGATCGCCACCCCCTTCCACCATTCAGATACCCCACGATACAGAGGCCTCCCCAACTGCCTTTTCCTATTGCACACAGGGATCCTATATCATGTATGATATACTGCAATACATACACAGCAATGCACAAATTAGTGTAATTTTGGTCACCTTGCTTCCCCCGAAAATAGCAATAAAAAGTGAGCAAAAAGTCATGGATACCAAAAATTGGTACCAATAAAAACTACTAAAAAACTAACTTAAAACTGCAAATAAAGAGCTCTTACCTATCTCCATTAACAAAAAGTAAAAAAAAAGTAATGTGTCAGAATATAGTGACCCCAAGAAAATTGTTCAATTTCGAAAAATGACGTTTTATTAGTAAACATGGTAAAACATTATAAAACCAGTATAAATATAGTATTGTAGTAATTGAAATGATCGCCAAAGTTGCCAAGTTTTGTTTTTGTTTTGTTTTTTTTGTTTTTTTAAATAGTGTCACCCAAAGAATAAGCCCTCACTTAGCTATGTCGATAGAAAAATAAAAAGTTATGAATTTTGGAAGGCGGGGAAGGAAAATAAGACAAAACTCGCCGAGCATTAAACGTACAAACTACTCTGCGTCCTTAAAAGGGAGTCTGTCAGAAGTTCTGACCCATCAAAATTGCTTACAGTGCTATATAGAAGATAACAGAAGACCACTAGAAGCATCATTTACAACAGAGGAGAGGGGCTGGGAAGTGTTCAGTGCAGAGAACCCAGGGCACGACAGTTGAAGGGCCCATCTCCTGGGCAATTTAAATGTGTATTTTTCAGCTATGCATTCTGCATGACCATCAACCCAAGAACATTAGCACTTATTCCCCATGTCCTCTATAAAAGGCTGTCAACTGTCAGAGGTCAAGACTGCTGACAAACTTCCTTTAAAAAGTAAAACTACTCCTTAGGAGAAGTAGTACTATAAACAGATTCCTAGCTAGAGTTAGGACTTGTCTATACAATGAGAATAAATGTTTCTCATTAATGCTAGATTACAGCAAAATCTGTTACTTAATGTTAGATGTCTCTCTCTTTCCTGTAGGAAAATATCCTTTTATGGACTTTATTTTCATTCAGACTACCTCTGTACTTTGTGGATACTTGATGCAGTTATGATTATGATCAGTTTACACAGACATTATCTTCTAGAAATGTTTCCTTAGCACTAAATGTGAGTTTGCAAGAGGACAAATTCACAGGAAGGCATTTCATAATACTACAGAATGGAGACGCTTCTATCATTTTTATTCACTAAATACTATAAAATATTTAACAGTACCCAGTGAGTGGGGATGAAATGGGGACATGGACATCAAAGTTGACAGAGGAACGTGCTCAAAATCGTTTCATCCCAGTCATAATAATCCTTCTACAACTTTATTTTTTTTGGTATCTTATCACCATTATAGACCATTTAACTGTAAAATGTTTTATTAGGCTGTAACTAAGAAGCTCTTGAAACTGACAATAGTGTTTTTAGAAAATATGCCACATATCCTGAGGAGCATATTATATAAGGAAGCTCCCGTCACATGCCATTAGATGCTGTACCACAGTTTCCTTCATACAATGTTTAGTAGGAGAGTTTGAGTTTTGACACTGTACAGGTTAGTACATGTTCCAGGTGGACAAACAGTGAACTTCATGATGAGAAGTGGGGTGGATAGCGAATGGTGAGTCTCTCATGATGGATTATAGTGAGTCTTATGGGGAGATGAGGAACAGTAAGTCTCATAATGGGTGAAGGGGAAAAGGACAGTAGGCCTCATGATGGGGGGAGGAACAGTGAGTTGTAGGAGTGAAGTGGTTGTAAGTGGAATATGGTGAGCCTCATGATGGGTGGGGGTGTAATGATACAATGCGAGTGGGGGTGAAAGGGTGTAATGGAGGACTGGTGAATCATGGGGGGTGTAATGGTACCTTGTGGCCCTGTGACTCCTTCACTGATTTAAGTAAACTGAACACAGCTCAATTTTTTTTTGTGACGAAGTCACGGTCACAACATCCCCTGGGGTCTTTTCAGATAGGTTACCACAATGCATGTCACGGCTGCCATTTTAGTTTGTCAAATCCCAAATTGTTCCGTTTTGCGGCAATTTTCACCTCTTTCAGAGTAGGCGTTATCCAGTAAATACAAGTTATCTATGGGTGCAGCAATCTCAGCAATTGGCACCTGAACTGTTCTGGTTTACAGGAGTCCAGTCCAGTCTTTATTTTATTATAGTTCATTTATTTGTAACTAAATTTGGTAACTACAAATTCTATTTGGCCAATGGTTCCTAGACAATATAATTTAGTCTGGACCACTGTATAAATACTATTTTACTGCACCCAAAGGATAAAATATTGCTATAATATTACTGCTCTCTATTTATAAGAATATAACTACTATAAGGCCCTGTTTGCCCTGATTCTTCTTCCAATTGTTTTTCAATGGGAAGAAGATATTGGAGCAGGATGCGAAAAAAATAAGCGTCCTGCTTGATCTTGCCACAAATTCCACAGTGTCCTCGGTGCCAGACTCCCTGCTCATTAGATCCATTCATCTGGGTGGAAGGCCAAAGCTCTGCTTCAGCATTCACCTGCAGGGAGCTGGAGGGCAGAAAGAGAAATCTGAGGTCAATGTCTGCCTTAAATTCCTCTTCATTTTCTGAAGTATGAACAAGGCCTAATTCTGCAACTTTGTACAAAAATGTAACTATTATATTTTCATCTATAGACAAGAATATTGATATCTTACAATTGTGTCAGGTTACTGCCAATTATATATAATTGCTCTCTCTCCATATGATATGCCGCCTGCAGTACACTTACAAACCCCTCACATCCACTGCTCACTGAACCAGGTACAATTCAAAATACAGTGTACAGGCCAGAAGCAGAACGCTGTACACCGTAATGTACACCAGTGGCTGTGCCTGGATTCTGTATCTCAATCCCATTTAGCCACCCAAGGTTAGATCATCAGAACTAAAGGTCTGGAAAATCCTTTTAACTATACGTAACCTATTTTGGCCATTATACCATCAACATTCCTACGAAACAAGTTTATCCCCTATCCATAGGATAAGGGGCAGGCCAGAAGCACAGCGCTGTACACTGTGTAGTGGCTGTGCCTGTGTACTGCATATCAATCCCATTTAGAGACCCTTGCATAGACCATCAGTACTAAAGGTCTATAGTTAAAATCCTTTTAACTATAAGTAACCTATTTTAGCCATTTTACCATCAATATTCCCATGAAACAAGTTATCTCCTATCCATAGGATAAGGAGATAACTCAGTATAGCTGGGGTCCGACCCCCACTGAATTCTCTCTGACACTCCTATCGAAATGAATGGAGTGGCGCACGAGCTGCCTGACCACCACTCCATTCAGAACGGGAGACAAAAGTCCCCCGTTCTCCGGATTATTGGGGGTTTGAGAAGTTGGACCCCCACCAAGTTGAACGTGATAAAACCACCTATCATGGTAAAACCCTCAGTACCCTGTGCTACATCATAATGAACCTTAATATTGTGTGTTTAACATTAATATTCTCTGCTACATTGTTAGTCCACGTGTATTCTAACACTTATTACCACACTTATTAGCACTTACAAACACAGTAAATAATTAACCATTATTTAGAGGGAAATTCCAGGCACTTGTATTCCCTGTGTGCTAACATAGTAATTATTATAACAGTTTTTATTAGATTCAATTTCACTAAATCTATTAGTGCATAAATGAAAGAGACATTTGGGATTATCCTATGAGTAATGTGGATCTCCCCTGAGGGAAAATAGTCCCATAGTTGTTTCTAGCTACCTGGGAAAAATCATAAAAAAT
This sequence comes from Leptodactylus fallax, assembly GCA_947044405.1. Classification (NCBI taxonomy): domain Eukaryota; kingdom Metazoa; phylum Chordata; class Amphibia; order Anura; family Leptodactylidae; genus Leptodactylus; species Leptodactylus fallax. The sequence goes on from CAMRHE010000055.1 coordinate 164,295, forward strand.
AAAATATATATATTAAATCTCAAAAACAGCTTGCCTAAAGTAAATGAACATCTGGTAAGGGATATGAAAACCACCACTGGGATAGGTATACTACCATAATAACAGTCAATAATAAGACTATAGATGGGTACTATAAAGGTATCATTATCAAGTCTATAGGGCACCGTTGGGACATTTATAACCAAAAAATACGCCCTAGGGATGGGGTAGGGGGTCCTCTTCAGAGTTCGCATCGGGGCCCACAGGACTTTAGTTATGCCACTAATCAGAAGGATCAATATTAGTTTCTTCTTTACCATCAACATTCTCTTTAAAAAAACTAAGTGAAATATTTCAGCCAGTTACTTTCAGTTACTAATATAATAAGACTGTGGGACACTGTAAATAGAACTGTAGAATAGGATGTGTTCTATGCACACACATTATGTGTCAACTTTATTCCAAATGTATTAAGGGCGTAGCAGTCATTCCCACACAGTTCACCACATCCTGTTTGCAAACAGCTATGTCTGGCAAAGGAAGCAATGACCCAACTCACATTCTGACCCATATTTTTGCTATCAAAATTTCCTCTCTTTAGTCATTTTCTGACATAAGTTTAAAAAAAATGTCTATAGTATGTTTTCCAAATAACCTATCAGTCCAGGTATATACTGTAGATGTACTGTTTGTATTTACAAAACTCCTAAAGAAGTAGTCTGTAATTCTAAATAGTTAAAAGGTTTGGGTCAAGGAGTGCATTTAGATATTATGTAGACAAAGGAGTTAAAGTGTTACTTTGGATCAATATGAAAATGCAAAAATGTATGTTAAGAACCTGGTCAATTTTAATACCGTGTTTCTCCAAAAATAAGACCTACCCCAAAAATAAACCCTAGCTATATTTTCCAGGTTTTTTGCAGTAGGCTTGAAATATAAGCCCTACACCAAATATAAGCCCTAGCTAATTTAACCCCTTCCCGACATCTGCCGTTCGATTACAGCAGATGCCGGGTCCTTAAAGATGGCGGCCGCTCTGCTGCAGAGCGGCTACCATAGCTGCCGTACTGGGTCTCCGCAGATACCTGGAGTTAATGCCCGCAATCAGTGTCTACCCTGATCGTGGACATTGTTGAGCGTGACCCCCTCTCCTGCCCACCAAAGTAGCAGAATCGCCGGAGTTAATGCCCACAATCAGAATGGACTCTGACCACGAGCATTGCTAAGTGTGACCACCGCGCTTTCCCCTTGCAGTGCCTAGGGCTTGTCCCCTCCCCCTATAGCTACTACACCGGGTCTCCTTGTACAGCAGAGACCCACAGTTAATGCCCACGATCAGAATCCACTCTGATCACGGGCATTGTTGAGTGTGCCAGTCCGTGACACCCCCCTCCTCCAAATCAACCCCCCAAAACAGAGAAACTATCCCCGAGGCTGGCCCCCACCAGCCCCGTGCCTTTCACGTTGCAGGTTAGCTCCCGCGCGGCAAGATTGCGGGAGCCGACCTGTTCCTTTGACAGCCGGGAGCCTTATGAAGGCTCCGAGGCCTGTCATAGGAATATTACTATTGAGGTTATGACCAGCTCATTAGTAATATAGATAATATCCCATAGACTGCAACACGTTTTATTACAGTCTATGGTATGATTGCAGGTTCAAGCCCCCTAGGAGGGGTTAATAGTTTAAAAAAATAAATAAAAACGTTCAAGCCCCCTTCCACTTTCACTAGAATACATATAAAAATATTACTATGAAACACATACACATTAGGTATCCCTGTGTCCAAGAACGCCCACTCTACAAACTTATAAAAATAGTTTACCTCTATAGTGAATGCCGTAGCAAAAAAAAAAAAAAAATCTAAAAGTGCCAAACTGCTGTTTTTTCGATGTTTCACCTCTGATAAAAGTTGAAATAAAAAGCGATGAAATGTGTGATTGTTGTTCATGGAAAAAATTAAGACCTACCCTGAAAATAAGCCCTAATCCTTTTTTCGGAGAAAAAAAATAATATAAGACCTTGTCTTATTTTCAGAGAAACATGGTACTTATGGACACAGGTCCTTTCTAAAACCTATAATTTTTTTTAATTTTAATGTTGACATAGCCATACAAAATCCTTGTTTTTGCACAAGTGGTACTTTTCTACTGTACAATTTTGGAAACATTTGGCTTATTGATCAAATTGTATTAACTATATCTTAGCATGATAAAAAAAATAGCAAAACTGATTTTTATTTATTATTATTATTATTATTATATGATGCTCTAAATTGTGTGTGGTGCACTGGGTATGAGGACGTTATCTTTCATTCTGCCAGTTAGTACGATTATGGTGATACCAAGTTTATATAAGTTGTTTGCTTTTTTTTTTTTTATGTTGTACTAATTTTAAAATAAAATAAAATCATGTATTTGCCAAAAATATGTTTTCATGACACCATATTCTGAGAGTCACAACATTTTTATTTTTCCATCATTGAGACTGTGTGAGGGTTTCTTTTTTTGCAGGAACGTCTATAGTTTCTATTGGTATCCTTCTGACTTTTTAGAATTTTTTTTTTTTTTTGGAATGTAATGTGACCCGAAAGCAAATTTAATTTTTTTCTTTATTTCTTATGGCATTCACCATGCAGGATAAATAATATTCTATTTTTGATATTCTATGAGTTGTTACAGATGCATCAATAAAAAAAAAATAAAATAAAAAAAAAATGGGAAGATGGCTTATTTTTTTTTTCTTCTTCATCTTCACATTTACACATAGTCCGATACTGGGACTTGAACACTGGGTGGCAAGATTACCACAGTAATACACAGCAATGCTTCTGTATTGCTGTGTATTACAGTATTGGAAAGTGAAAGCCTCAGTATAATATATTGCCATCTGCAAAGTTTTATGGTGGTGCTTACTTTAGTAGACCTCCTGTCATCCTGGCAATGCAACATGGTAGTGTCAATCAGAGCAACAAACACAAAGGGACCTGGTTCACACTACCGTTGGATGTCTGTTCTGATAGTGTCCGTTAAAAAAAAAAAAAAAATAAAAAATAAATGGACACTTATAACAGACATTTCGTCAAGAATGCGACGAAAAAAAAAACGGACAGTAATAACAGACAGTATAATGGATGCTCGTCCGTTACCCATAACAATAATAACTTTTATATAGCAGCAGCATATTCCATATCACTTTACAAATCAGAAGACATATGAACAGACAATATGAGACATTATAATGTGACAAAAAAATAAACAGACAATAGGAGTGAGGGCCCTGCTCACAAGAGCTTAAACTCTATGAGGAGATAGGGGGGCACAAGAGGTCAGAGGGATTGTTTGCTACCATGGTCCAGCCATCTTTTAATAGAAAAGGTTGTGTAACTGAAGCTGAATGAACCCGTCACCAGCCGGTATCTGTGAATAAACAGATACTAAGTGCAAGGAGTGCAGCGTAACATCTAGATGGAGAGGACAGGATCTGAGGAACAGAGGAGGAAGGATAAAAGGTGTTATTGTTCAGCAGCTTCGCACACTACACTGATCAGGGCACGTGATAAGCCTAACTATACAGATGTGAATTTAGGGCAGTTTTGAAGCTGCTGTAGTTGGGGATTAATCGGATTGTCCGGGGTAAAGCATTCAAGACACTTCTCTAGCTGCGCCGGTGCTCTGGGAGACGGGAGTGGGATGTTCGGATAACAGAGGATGCAAGTTTAAGGTCATTGGCAGAACGGAGAGGAAGGTTAGGGCGTTAGTGATGAGAGAGGAGATATAGGGGGGCACAGCGCTATGGATGGATTTGTGGGTCAGTGTGATAATTTTATATTGTATTCGGTGACGGATGGGCAACCAATACATCTACTGACACAAGGTAGATGCATCTGTGTACTGGTTTGACAGAAAGAGGAATCTGGGGGCCGCATTCAGGACAGATTTTTAGAGGGGAGAGTTTAGTAAGAGGAAGCCCAATTAGAGAATTGTAATAGAAGACAAGAGAATCAGAGTGACAATGAAAGTTTTTGATGACCACGGTGAGAAAAGGACGAATTTTAGAGATGTTTTTGAGCTGCAGGGGGCAAGAGCGTGCAAGTGTCTGAATATGTGGGGTAAAGGTGAGATCCGAGTCAAATACAACCCCCAGACAGCGGGCATGCCGCCTTGGTGTAATAGTAAGGTCATAGACTTTAATGTTAAAAAATAACGGCGCTTGACGTCCATCATGAAACTGTTATTTTTCATGGATACAAAAGTCCTGCATGCAGGATTTTTTGTCCATGAAAAATAATGGACATGTGACGGATTTGGTGTAAACGGACACTAACGGTCACCAGATAAAATCCCATTGAAATCAATGGAATTTTTAATGGATTTGTGACGGTTCTGCTAGTGTTTGTTGCTAAAATCTTGTAAGGGACAATAGCAACGGACACTACTGACAGTCACCAGTGGTAGTGTGAACGACCCCTTAGATGCCATCATCATTATCAACTTTAACCATTACCTACAACCCCTAGATGAGCCACAGAAATGCAAAACCACTTTACTAAGTGCAGATATCCATTTTGCCATAAAGTAGAAAAAAAAAAATCCTTTCTGACCCCAGCTATCATTTGGACGCATCTCTAGATCAACATTCTACATTAATACTAGTATTGTGGTTGACAAGGTGGATATCCAGCCCTTTTTAAATCTTGCTTTCTGCCATTACCAGTTACTGTTGAAGCTTTTCCATAACATTCAGACACTATACTTACAAGTTTTGTGAAGAAATTGCACTTCCTTTAACTTTAAACAGTGCCCGTGTTTTCTATGTTTGTGTTCAGTCAGCAGGACAAAATTTATTGCACCAGTTTTTATAAACATATCATAACCCCTCCCCCTTTTTCTTGCTCAGTTAGGAACAAGGTATCGGCATTTCCTTTACCAATAAGCAAAGGTAGTGAATCAAAGTCTATAATCAGGCATATAAAGTTTACAGGAGATATCAGGCAGAAAAAAGGACCATGTTGCCTAATGCTTGTGTCTTTCTGTGATACACAGCAGATCATAGCTTCTTTAACTAGAGGCTTACCTTTAAAGAAGTTGGCCAGGATATTTTAGTATTGTGGCAGGAAGTCGGGAAAAAAAAAAAAAAAAAAAAAATACTCACCTATCCCCGATGCTCCGGTGTCCCAGGCTGCTCTTCGGTCCCCACGGCACCCTAAGGCTTCTCCAGTGGAAGTCCCTGCTGCTCATTACCAAAGAAAAAGAACCGGGGACATCACCTGTGTTTAGGGTACGTTTAGTGACTTATATTCCAATGTACAGTTTTGCCTCAGCAGACACATGCTGTTTGTAAACAGGTCAGCACGGATGCCTGTGATTGGCAGACCTGCACCAAATACCTTTATCAGTGTAGTACTGGGGAGAGGCGAGTACATTTTTAATATTTTACAGGCCCAATTTGCAGCACCTATAAACTTCTTTTTCTGTGTGATTATACAACTATGTATATTAAAGATTGGGCCAGATTAACTATTGTGGTTGCAGTTTGACATTGTGCCAAAATGTGGTGTAAATCAGCCAATTTTAGAGAAAATGTTTCTGTTATGATAAAGGGGCATGGCTTCCATTCAATAAGATACCCCAACATTTTTAAGTTAAAATACTAACTCAAACTGAGTCAACAAAAATTTAGACTAGACAGTGTAAAGATGCACCAGATTTATCATCCAGCATTAGCATCTGTGATATATCTGGAACATTTTCAGACTTGCCTACATTTACCCTAACTATTAGTAAATATGGACCAATACATTCAGAGTGGACAAGTAAGGAGCAACTGCTTCAGTCTAAATTCCTTTCCCTCTATGAAGCATGAAACATAATCTGCATGAAAATAAAGCATACGAAAAGGATTAGAATGAAACTGGATATATAAATCACTTTACAAATGTAAGCCCATAGTATTAGATAGGTTTTTAGAAAAAATGTTTATGTCAATCATTACTTAAGAAAAAGAAACTTTCAAGAACATAATCATATAGTGTTACTGATATTGCATTGGATATTCTGGGACTTTCCTACTGATGAGCTATCCTTAGGATAGGTCATCAATATTTGATTGTGGCTGTCCGACACCCAGGATCCCTCACAGATCAGCTGTTTGAAGAGACCATTCTCTTGTCACATGGTGCAGCAGTAGCTCAGTTCCATTCAGGGGAATGCGGCTAGGTTTCAATACCAAACTTAGCCCCAACATACGGCACTGTGCTTGGTATTAAGTGAAGAAGCCAAGGCACACATCAAAAAAATGCAGCCTCTGATCTGTGGGGGGCCCAGGTGTTGGACCTCCACCAGTCACATATTAATTATCTATCCTAAGGACTGACCATCTATATGCAAGTTCAGGGAAAACCCTTTAATTCCCTATATTATCATTGAAAGCTGAAAATAGATTTACCAACAGGAAATCTAAAAGACCCTCAAAGTATATTAAAAACATGAGTTTTTTTTTTTTTTTTGCTTAATTATTGCTTGCCTATATGCTGAGATATGATATTTTTGATGTCCAAAGATTTAGGCTGTACTACTAAAAAATTCTGATGACAACATATTGACTTTAACAGGGTATCATGGAGACCATGTGTGTATCCAAATAAATCAAAAAAATATCTACTCCCTACCCTGCTTTAGGCTAACGCCCCACGATGCGGAAATGCAGCTTTTTTGTTGCAGATTTTGTTGAGAGTTTCTTGAGCCAAAGTCAGGAGTGAATTGAGCAGAAAGTAGAAATATATGTACTTCCTAAATAATTGCAATTCCTTATGCAGCCATTCTTGGCTTTGGCTCAAAAAAACGCAGCAAAATCTACACCAAAAAACACTGCTATTCCACAACGCGGGGTCTCAGCCTAAAAATGGCAGTCATATCTGAATGTCTGAAGTTAGAGTGCTTGTAGTGTTCAGTCTGTTTGTTAAAGGGATTGTCCGGGATAAAACGATATTTCGACTCTAAGCTAACCCCCCCCCCCACACCCCGCCTACCTTCTAACTTAATTAGCTCACAAAAACTAAGCAAGGGACATCACTTCCTTCTGGGTGGCCGGCTCCACCTCTTCTTGACATCTGCCTGGCCGCCCACGCCTGCGCAATAGAGCCGGAGTGCTGGCTGCAGCGCATGCCAGCATGCGTGAAGAAGAGGAGGAGCCAGCCAGCAGGAAGTGATGTCCCATGTCCAGAAGATCCAGATAGGAAGATAGGTAAGTATGATGGGGTGGGCTGAGTTAGTTAGTTGGGAAGGGCTAGTAGTGGGCGGGCTAGCTAGGCTAACAGGGAGGGGGTCTGAGTGAAGCACAATTAATCATGGTAGTTGTAGGAAAACAGAACAGGAATTTACCCATGTAAACAAATACAGAAGATGCCAGGACCCAGAAATCATTCAAAACACTGCTAAAAGTTATTTGGTTGCACTTCTTAACCTATTACTAGCACTAACAGACCTTTTATGAAAAATGAGTTTATGCCCAGAAAACCCCTTTAACTTTACCAAAATTATAAACTGATCATATAAATGAACAAAGTTTTAACATGCCAAAATATCCCATAAAATTGATCACACATTCTAATTTAAGAATAATGATGCTACAGCTGTGTCCTTTGTTAGGCTGGGTTTTCACAGGACGTTGTGTTTACTTTTTGGCTAAGAACCCACGTTGTGTAAATGCAGTGCTTTACAGTACCAGAAGTGAATGGGATTTTGGATAAGGTTATCTATGCATTAAACAAACGCAGCATGTTAATTTTAGCTGCAGAATTGCAAGCTTTATCCCCTGTAGATTTAATAGGAGGAGGTTCCCACTAGAACCCCCCAGGTGTCCAGATATCTGGCTTTGAAAATAAAAAAAAGCATTACTCACAAAGCCTTTGTATTACAAAAGCTTCTTTCCCAAAACTGGTGGTCTCGTGCCATTTATCTCAGGATATCTCCAGCCAAGAGGAAAGGTATTTTCTGTTTAACAGCTAGTAAAACAAAAGGTAAATAGCTCAAATTGCATATATGTTACAGAGGGAGGTTTAAAGTGTGGAAGAGCCACAGTAAATCCGCACATGCTCCATTAAGCCTTCTGACAACTCTTCTTCATAAAATGTACATGAACTTCATGCAATGACAAAGTAATAAGTAGTTAATTTTGTGGTTTGTCATCCTGACATGGGGTTAAAAGTTTCATTTTCCCATGTCAGTGATATAGGCTGAGATGTTTACTCTAGGCACAGCCATCTCAGTACATTTATCTTATAGTACACATATATTTAGAATCATGAGAAAGGCAATATGTACAGTCAGTGTCGGACTGGGATGTCTAGGGCCCACCATCAGAACCCCCTGCAGATCAGCGGTACCGAGACAGGGCGGCTAAAGGTAATAACATGCCGGGAGCCATGCTGCTCACCCACTATACCATGTGCACCACTGCACTACCTAAACCTACTGTTACACCTTGTATGGCAAGTGAACAGCGTGGCTCCTAGAATTGTTACCTTTACCTGTAGCCGCACTGTCCTGGAAAAGCTAATCTGCAGAGGTCCTGGCTGTTGTATCATCGTAGATGTAATATTGATGGCCTATCCTAAGGACAAGCCATCAATATTAGGAAAATGGATAAATCCTTTAAAGAGGTTGTCAAAGGAATTGGAGCAACCCATGTAGCTGGCGGGGAGGTGTAAAGTAAAAAATAAGTAAATTAAAAAGCATACTCACCTGTCCCCGGTGCTCCGTTGTCCGCTGCCAGTGTCCATTCAGTCTCATGCCGGCGACTCCTTGCTGGGAGTCCTGCACCTCATGTGATCGCTAAGACCAATTAGGTACAGGATTTCCAGAAATGAGGCGCCGCCATGAGACCGAACAGACACAGGCAGGGGACAACGGGGTGCTAGGGACAGGTGAGTATGCTTTTTAAAAATTTTCTTATTTTTACACCTCCCTGGCGGCCGACACAATGGTCGCTCCAGTTTATGGACAACCTCTTTTAAGGGGTTGTCTGGGCCAAATTTTTCTATGGTCACTTCACTGGTCCCCCCACATAGTGGCCTCTTCACTGGTCCCCCATACTGCATGGGGAACAGTGATGGGGTCATTATATTGTGTGGGAGCAGTGATGGGGGCTAACATCCTGTGGGGGGGGGGGGGACATTAAACTCTGTGGGGCATATTAAAGGGGTTGTCCAGGGTTAATCTTTTTTTATGGCCTATGTTCTGGATAGGCCATAAATACCTGATCGGTAGGGGCTGACACACGGCCCCATCAGCTGTTCAGAGCCACTTCCGGCACCTGTTCTGTACACAACACAGGGCCGGAAGCAGAAAGCTCCATCCGCTGTATAGCAGCCCGGTGCCTTCACTGCAACTCAGCTCCTACTGACTTCAATAAGTGCTGAAATACAGTGAAGGTGCCTGGCCCCTATACAGTGGACAGAGCTTTCTGCTTCTGGCCCTGTATTGTGTACAGTACGGGCATCAGAAGTGGCTCCATATAGCTGATCGGTCCGGGGTCAGCCCCCTACAGATCAGGTATCTGTGGCCTATCCTGAAGATAAACCATAACAAAATATGCCTGGACAACCCCTTTAATATACACCCCTAATGCACCACTTTAAAGAGATTGTCCAGTATAATTTTTTTTCTTTTTTATAATTAGTCTGGGGGAGGTGAATCCCCCCCCCCCCCCCCAAAAAAAAAAACAAACATGCTAAACATACTCACCTGTCTCCGGTGCTCTGGTGTCCTCCCAGCACGGTCCGGTCCTGCAGCTCCGCTGTCTTCTTTTTGCCGGAATTCCTCACTGGCTGTGACGTCCCAGGTCCCTTCCCTTAGGCCACTCATTGGCCTCAGGGGTCACGTAACGTCACAGGTAGTCATGTGCAGAGGGAACTTGCGCTGGAAGAAAACAACAGAGCTGCAGGACCGAACTGCGCTGGGGGACATTGGGGACAGGAAAGAAAGTTTGTGGGGGGGTTTTTTATTTTGTTTTTTTCACCTGCCCCTGCGTAATTAAAAAAAAAAATGAAGGAGCCACTGTATGGAGTGTAAGCTCCACAGTGGCCCCCACCCTGTATTATATGCTCCACAGTGGCCCCCACCCAGTATTATAAGCTCCATAGTGGCCCCCACCCAGTATTATAAGTTCCACAGTGGCCCCCACCCAGTATTATATGCTCTCTATAGGGGCCCCCATCCAGTATTATAATCTCCACAGTGGCCCCCACCCAGTATTATATGCTCCACAGTGGCCCCCACCCAGTATTATAAGCTCCATAGTGGCCCCCACCCAGTATTATAAGTTCCACAGTGGCCCCCACCCAGTATTATATGCTCTCTATAGGGGCCCCCATCCAGTATTATAATCTCCACAGTGGCCCCCACCCAGTATTATATGCTCCACAGTGGCCCCCACCCAGTATTATATGCTCTCTATAGGGGCCCCCATCCAGTATTATAATCTCCACAGTGGCCCCCACCCAGTATTATATGCGCCCAATAGTCCCCTCCGCTCCGCTTCAGTGCTATTATTATACTTTGGGGTCTCCTCAGACCCCAGAGTATAATAATCGGAGGCCCAGGGGGAAGTGATTAAAAATAACAAACTCTCATACTCACCTTGCCTTTCCTTGGCATCCTCCATCCTGTCGTCTTCAGGCCCTTTTCCGACGACGCTGCTGAGGCCTGTGATTGGGCCTCAGCGGTCACATGGGGGCGCAATGACGTCATTACGCAGCTGCGCCCCATGTGACCGCTGGGGCCTAATCACAGCCCTCAGTCACATGACGGAAGAGCGCCGGAGAGGACGCTGCGCCCAGGAGAGGTGAGAATATGTATTTATTATTTTCAGTCGCCTCCCCTGGGTGTCCTGCCCTGCCATCTATTGGAAAGGGGCCTGCAATATGCCAGGGTCCCTTTCCAATAACAGTATGTATAGCGGTCGGGGAATCAGGCTTTCCCTGACCGCTATCATAGTGGTCCGGGGCCCCGACCATCTCCAGCTGGCCACGGGCCCCGTACCCTGCCGGGTCCGGTCGCGCTCCCTACGATCGTTACGCCACTGGTCAGGGGCCCGATCGGGATGGTCAGGATCCCGATTGGACCCCCATGACATGAGGACTAATAGTCGGGGCTCGGGGCCCACTGGGGGATTCACCGGTTCCCCGGTGGGCCAGTCCGACCCTGTGTACAGTGTCCATATTAGGACATCCTCAGATATCCTAATATGGACACTGTAAATATGTCTATTTATCACTGGAGTAAAAGCTAAAAACAGACACATCATTGTGACTTTACTATATAGTACATGATGGTCTATCACATTTCACACTTGTGAGCTTATGACAGTGACACGGAAACATACTGAACCCAGTCATTTGCACTAACTGCAGTGCTAGGTTACAAGTACTGTAAATGATATTAGCTGTCAAATATGGCAAGGCTCTGGATGAATAACAAAACTTTGGCTCATTCTGTAATATACATTCCTCACTTTTTTACACCAGTATAATCACTCCAGAGGGTACAAAGCTTGGCAGAACTTCTGTGGTCGCTGTTCTGACCCATCTGAATCGGTCATCTTGATCTGGTAGACTGGCTAACACAATTTATTACTTACAAGTTATTTGTATTTGAAGGTGCTGCCATATTGTTTAATCTTTAGGAGTCACCTGACAACACCTATCACAGCTATTTGCTTTTGCTGTACTTATACAGTATAGGATCATCATCAGTTTTTAAGCAAATTAAGAAAACTACAATTTTATACATGACCCCTTTGTCTCTGTGTTACAGTATATGCTAGTCATATCCTGCATACTCGTAGTACTGTTGTGTTCTCACCTTTTGTATGTGTTTTATCTCACAGGACTGAGCATAGAAATAAACATATGTTTACACATGACATAAGCAAGGTAATCAGCAAGAGCAAGTCACATGAAGTCAATTAAATTGCAAAATGTGGGTTAACGAATATGGAATTTGCTGGCTACGAACATTCAAACAAACATTTTCTGGCTTTAGAAAGTCACAATGTGATAGATTGCTGGCTCTGGAAAAGTGAGAAACATCGACATGTACAAACAATCGAGCTACTCTGTGTGTTCACATAATACATAAAGATTTAACTGTTATGTAAACTACTGTTATTGTTGGCACACCCATATAGGAAAGCAGTCGACTAAGCATGTCTAATTTCCTATGTCACTTCAGTAATACATACAGAATAACTGACAGCACAAATTATTCCTGTGCTATAAACATAAAAGAATTAGAGCTATATAATATACAGAGGTGGACTGAGAAGGAAAAAGGTAGTTTGTAAAATTAAATAGAAAAAAAATTCTGCCATTTTCCAAATAAAATCTCAATTACATGGTAATATTAGAGCTTATCACAACCTCCAAGTTTTAGAAAGTCATAATACGTCACCCTCTGCGGCCTCTTCATAAATCTATAGTGGGGCTGGGCAATTATAGTCTAAACGAAAATCGCAATTAATCAGGCATTTTACCTTAATTATGATTAATAGAGATTATTTAGGCCTCGCCCCTTTTTTTTTTTTTTTTAAATTACGCCCCTTTTAAAGTATGAGTGTGTGCTGGGCGAACCTCGCAAGATTCATCTTGTGGTTTCGTTTAGACCAAATATGTCCGAACCAAAAGTAGTGTTATGCTCTGGGATCCCTTCAGACCTCAGATTATAATAAGCAGGGGCCCAGGGGAGATGATCAAACATAAAAAACAGTGTTACTCACCTCTACTCAGCGGCTCCCTCCTCTCTTCCATATTTTTGCCTGAAGCCAAGGACCGCTGAGGCCTGTGATTGGATATCAGCTGTCATATGGCAGTCAAGCGTCGCAACAACATGTGACTCACATGACTGCTGAGGGCCAATCACTGGCCTCAGCAGTCCCTGACATCAGTAAGAAGACTGGAACACAAGAGGGAGTTGTGCTGGAGCCCAGGAGAGGTGAGTAACACTGTAGTTTATGTTTTCTCATCGCTGCTTATACTCTGTACTACAGAACTTTGGACACATTTGGACCCCAAAGTTACAGGGACTCAATGCATTTCTACACAGACTTCTGTACTCAGCTCTGCCGTGAGGACAAACATTTGTTCTGCCTGAAAAATGTGTCTGCCATAAACTACGCACACCACACACATACTGTACATACCAACACTCCCTAATTAGAGGACAACCATCTTAAGGATTTAGCAATTGCAGATCCTCTAAATGTATTTTCCATAACAATATTGTTGGTCTTGCAAGAGGATCTGATCAGAGAGAGCATCCAGTGGAATCTATTTTTTGTTGCAGCATTTTGAAAGAGAATGGAAAATATAAAAGGAAGCCCTTAAGACATTTCCTTCCTGATAAATCCACTCCTGACTTTGGTTTAAAAAAAAAAAACAAAACAAAAAAAAAAACAAACAAAAAAAAACAAAAACCACGCAGCAAAATCTGCACCTAAAAACGCTGTGTTTTCGCAAAGGAAGGTCCTACTTAATTTTCTATTCATCCAATTTCTGTTTGCGTACAAGTAGGTACTCCAGAAGAAAGGGCTGACAATGCTAGTTAATTTTTCTCTTAAGTGACTGGCATTACCACCTGCCTGCCAACGCACAGACTAAAATTAATTTAGTTACTTGTGGTTCATACAGTTTGTATGTGTTTGTTACAAATGGATATAAAATGCTTTCAATTTTAATTGTGCTTAATTTCACGTCTTCATCAATGTACGGTATTATATACTGCTAGGTAGTGAAGTTAAAGAGGACCATGCAAGTCCTCATCAAAGTGCTGAGCTGTAAGGCCCGCCCTTCTGACAGTGGGTTATATTGGTGCCAAAATTAACAGCAACGATATCTCCAGCATCGGGGAACATACGGGGAAAGGCAAGAGTACACTGAATTTAGCGCACTGTTGGCTTTCTAGTGGTATATAATACCGTACATTGATGAGGACTTGAAAGGTCCTCTATAAATGTGGCCCGGACATACAGCGGCAAAAATTACGGCTGTGTGTATGGGCCCCTTGAAATGTATGTGACAGTACTTTTGCGGATAAAATTGCGGCCATGTACATGAGGTCTAGCTGTAGAAAGAAAACCAGAGTAAGGTTTACTATATTGTACTAAAATCACACACTGAAATCTGTATAGTATAGTATACACTATGAAGCTTAAAATAAAAAGTTAATTGAAATGTATTCACACTGATGTTTTCAGTTAATTATAGCGTATGACTAAGCTAATTAATATGAGTATGTAACTGTGCACCAGAATCCAGACTAGCAGAAAGGCATGTCACACTTATATACTAGATGTTAAGTAATTTTAAAATTTCAAGCCCTGATGCCAGACAGAAAAGGAAAATTGATTTATACATAATGTAACGTATTTTCAACACATCAATAGTTTCCTTAAAAGGAGTCTATCATTAAAAAAAACACCTTTTAAACTAATGTAATGTTGGAATGGCCTTTAAAAAGACCATTCTACTCCTACCTTCCTTACTTTTCTTTCAATCGTTTCTGATAAAATTTGTTTCTTCAGTTATGCTAATTCCCATCACGGAGCATCTTGGGCGTTCCTCCTAAGCTGTGAGCACCCCCATGGACGCAGCACTGTAACAGACGACTGGATAATGGCAGCCTGGGCATGTGCAGTCAGCTCTGCCTGGGCTGCCATTTTCCGGTGGTCTGTGGTCTGTTACTGTTGCATCCGATGCCTGCGAAAGGCAGAAGACACAGAGAACAGGAACAGGGGAGTGAACACAACGGACTAAGGGGTGTGGAAAGCTATAACGCGGGGGGTGCTCGCAGCACAGGAGGAATGCCCAAGGTGCTCCATGATAGTAATTAGCATAACTGAAGAAACAAATTTTATCAGAAACGGCTGGGAAAATAAAAGAATGGAACGTAACATTAGTTTAAAAGGTGTTTGAAACAACCGCAGTGGAAACACATCACATTTTTTTTCCTGCAGCGTTTTGTTTAATTCTTTCCTTACTAAATCTATAGGTAAAACGCAAGCATTTCCACAGGTAAAATTGACATGCTGCGTTTTTTTTTTTTTTTTTGCTGGTTCTGTAAAAACACTTTTTTTTTCTGCTGTGTTTCCGCAATGTGGCACCTTAGCCCAAGAATACTGCCAATATAAATATATTTTAATATACATTTGTGCTAAGATGTTACATACACGACCATAATGTGCACGTTAATATAGGCATTACAATGAAGACTTATTACGACAAAATATTAATATCAGTGAAACACTAATTATCATCTTTAATGAATTGAGATTTCATTGCATTAATTTAAAAGAAAATTCATTTTATGCTTCATCGTTAAGATATTGAAGCTCATTAGGGATCCTATTAAAAAAAAAGATTTACTAGATAATGCCACCCCACCACAAGCTACAGCTGTGCAGCCCTTAATCTGATGCTAGGTTCACACTTGCGCCTGCTATCCCTACCAAACCATTAAAAAAAACAAAAAAAAAACAAAAAAACACGTATTGGTCCAAAAAGGATTCCAAATGATTTTTAAAACGGATTAGTCAATGGGTGTCCATCAAAAACACTGTCTGTTTTTAACAAATCCGTTTCCCCACTCCCCTTCATTCTGAGCATAAGCAGAGGGAAAGCAGATTGCAAAATGGAAACACACAGATTACTATCTGTTGGTAATCCGTTTTTGTCCGCCTTCCATAGACCTCAGCAGATCAGCAGGGGGTGCCAGTAGTCAGCATCCCACCAATCTAATATTGATGGCCTATCCTACAGATAGACCAATTATGCAGTCCCAGAATATCCCTTTAAATATCATACAGTCTATGTAAGAGGGAGGCTGTGTGCAATGACCTTTGATGATACATTACAGTGTTAACAGTTAAGAAGGGTGTGCTCACACAATGAGGATTTCAGCACAAGTCATAGCAAAATCAGGTTTGCAGCGGATATCACTCCTGCTACATTGAAAAGGGGGCAATAGACAAGAAACATCCAAAAAAAAAAAAACACAACTACACTACAACCATCATGAGCCATGTAGAATTATAGTGACCTCTTATCTTTCAGAGAAGCCCAGGCGTCTATGGCACCAGGCCAGGGTTTGCAAATGTCTTTGTATTTCTTAAAATTAATATTGCATATATAAGAACTTAGACATGACACAAGACAGCAGGGTTAGGGGCCTGATGACCGTACCCCAAGATCCCTGCTTAGAGGTGTGCATATAATTTCCACTTTGACATGTAACACTTGACTGCCGTAATATTTTACAGGAATAGAAGGACCACACAAACTGTCTGAGCTCAGCTCTACTAGTCTGCCTGTCTGGTAATTTCAGATAATTTCATTTTGGCACAATATGAGCATGCAATCTTTTCAAGACTTAAGATTGTCCTGGCATAGCAGTTAGTAATAATTACCGTAGAAACACAAAATTAAAATAGGTTTCGTTAAACGTCACGTGTACTCTCCTTTTACATACATCATAAAAGCTTCTTTCACATTGTGTGTTTCTTTTTTGTACATTAATTATGAGTTTCATAGAGATAAAATCACTAACGGTGGGTTACATGGAGCTGATACAGGATTAGACTTTCCGTTCAGAGTGAATGTCTTTGTTCTGTGAATGATTCCATACCGAGTTCATTTATGATATTAAACGTGCAAGAATCTCGCATTACAAAGTGTAATTACCTGAAAAGAACAGGAAAAATCAGAGGAAAAAGGTAGACGGAGTACTGTAGGGAACTAATACATTAGCAGCTTTAAGTATGTGAGCCAGAGGGCGCTGTTGAGCGACCCAGGCCAGACCAGAAAAGGCTCTCAAGCACGCCTTTTGGTGGTGGCACGTAACTCCAGGAGGGCTGGAGTGTCCTGCAGGAAGCAGGAAGTGGTGGCACGTAACTTCAGGAGGGCTGGAGCATCCTGCAGGAAGTAGTGGACCAGCGAGGACGGAGAGAGGCTCTGTCCCAGAGGGCTGGCATCCACAGTAGTGGACCAGCGAGGACGGAGAGAGAGGCTCTGTCCCAGAGGGCTGGCGTCCACAGAGGTCTGTTGCTAGAGCTGAGTAACAGTCAGGACAGTTAGGGGCTCAAGGAGTGAGTTAGGCCCTAACTGTGGCATAGGTTTTTTGTTGTTTTGCTGTGTTGCAGTTAAGCTGAATAAAGCCACTTTTATTTACACTTGGACCGTCTGAAAGCTATCTTTCCGGCGCCCAGTACCATGAACCACTGCTGTCAGGACCAGGAAAAGCCGCCATTTTGAGTTTAATTCCCCAAATTGTCACACAGCAAAACATAAAATAAATAAATTTAACAATAAATTAAGCAGTTCCTAAAATTGTTTCTATGGAGATCTATATTGTTTTCAACTACATTGTGAGAAGAGATTTTTTTTTTTTTTCTTAATCCAATTTACTACAAAGTAACATCTGGTTACTGTGGTAAAATGCAGCAGCAAAAACGCAAGCAGGACATGTGTATAGAATATCAGGTACGTAACACCCTACAGTCTTGTATGATTTTAGAAGGCCTCCAGTCTTCTCCACGTCATTAATGCATTTTGTCTTTACTTCTTACGGTGTAGCCTCTTCACTACTTCTAATTAGAATCCAAACTGATTTTAAATTGTTCCCTGCTTTCTCCCCCGCTGTGCTTTGCTATCAATCCCATGATGCATCACCATGTTGTATATATACGCTGGGGAGTATCCTCCCTTCTGTACTCATGAATAAGCTAATTGACCATAAGTATACGATCAGGCAGGCTGCACTGTCATTTTCTTCATTATAACTTTGTGACATTTAGCTGTCTGACAGCAGTAACTATAAGGGTATGTACACACAGCTGAATCTGGAGCAGATTTTGAGGCGGAATTCTCCACCTGATAACACTGAATAATTGGCAGAAAAATTCACCCTGGCTGGTGCGGAATTTGCAGACTCCGCAGCTAATTCTGCAGAATTAGGTCAAGCAGAAAAATTCAGCTTTAAATTCCTGAAGCGGAATTTTTTCAGCTTGAATAAATTCCGTTGTGTGAACATACTCTAATAGAATCTTCTATCCTCCCCTGTGGAAAACTTGTGTGGTACAGTCTGCTTTTTAAAATTCTTTAAAAGTTATATTCACCGATAATGCACGGTTCCTGTTTTGACACTTCCTGGAGGAGTTTTCTGGGGGCTAAAACACTGTAGCCAGATATGATTAAGTTAATATCTTACTTAACTGATTTTGTTTTTTCCTTTTCCACCTATACAGGTGTGTGGGAGCTATGGGCAGTTGAGCTACACTGTTTCCGTAGCTCCATAGATATGGAAACAGTGTAGCTAAATGTTCTAAGCTATTTCCACAGCTTCTGTTCACCTCTGTGGGAGTTATGGAAACAGTAAAAAGCAGTGCCACGCACGTGATGGTTGTGTCTTATGGACACGTATTCAATTGATTTGCCGAGATGTTAATAACCCTTTAAAAGGCTGAGGCACTATGTTGCAGAAACGCAGCTTTTTTTGTTGCGTTTTTTTTGAGCCAAAGCCAGGAATGGCTACAAAAGGAATGGGGAATATATAAAAAATTCTTATACTTCTCCCTTCTACTCAATCCACTCCTGGCTTTGGCTCAAAAAACCGTAAGCAAAAAAGCTGCCTTCCCTCCAGCTTGCTGAACAGGACACTATGAAGTATCACAATACTTATTATGATTACTAAAAATGCAGATGAAATAATATGCACATGCTTCTTGAGAAAGGACTCTCTGTGTCTCCTGTCTTAACACACAGGTTCGGCGCCATGGAAACAATGTGTAAACAATGGGAGATAGAATTTCACATAGCAGGAAAACAAAGTAGCATTGCTAAAGAAATGTATTTAGGAAAACTCTTCAATTTACATAAACTAGTATAGATAGAATCCTTGGGATAGGAATACCACTTTAAGGTTAATATAGTGTTACATTCACTACATTGAAATATAAGATCAGTGGAGGTTTCCGACTCTCGGCACCTCCGTCAATCACCTGCTTGAAGGATCTCATCCAAGTGCTGCAGCATCTTCATTGCTTACACTTTATGCTGTCTACATAGTATAGGTGTGCAGGGTATTGCAGCTTTGTAATATTCTAATGAGTCAGACAAAGCTGTAATACATCAGAGGATGAATTGCTTGCAAAAGTACTGTGACCCATTTATACAGCTAATCGGCAGGTGGAGCTAAAAGTCGGCAGCTATTAATCTGATACTGAAGGCCTATCCTAAGGACAGTGAAGAAATCAGCTTTTAGAGGCTAACTGAGTATATTTATAAGTAAGCTTTCAGGAGTGCTAGCTTCCTTCATCAGACATGGTGTTATACAAGAACTGAAAATTCACAGATTATTATACACATGGTCTTCAAAGGATTTTAGAGTCCTTAAAAAAACCAAAACAAAATGCAATCTAAGTAGAGAAGTTATTTACAACAGGTCAAAATACAATCTGGAAAGTTGTGGTGCGTGAGAGAGACTTATACTACTATCCTAAGGACAGGCACCAAAACTATCAGTAAAGGCCACCTAAAACCCCTTTCAAGTTTAGAAAAAAGCATTTTTCCAAGTAAAAAAAAAAAAAAAAAAAAAGGTTAGCTTTATTTTTCATGAAAAAGAGCCATTGTTATCCTTGGGCTGAGTCTACTAGTACACCTGAACCCCATTTCAATTGGAATGAGCTGAAATACTTGACCAAGTTGATGGACAACAGTGCAAGTGTTTACGGAAAATCCCAGGCAATAGCATGGGCTATTTTCTGTGAGGTTATCCAATTTTATTGCTCACAAATTAAACATCAAATTGAACAAACTGGACTACTCGTGATCAACTTAAAAAATAAATCCCAATGGTATTCTCTGAACACTCTCCGTGTAGAGATCGTAACTTCCAATAATGTAAACCAGTCCTGTTAGTCTCTGTAAACTCACTGGCATTTGCATTGAGTGTCACCAAAAGAAGACATGTAAACTTGATATATTGTCCTCTGGGGAAGTTCATATCTGTAGGATGACAACTGTACGATCTTAAAATAGTACTAAAGCTTCCTAGACACAAAGATCCGGACCATGAGAACAGGCTAGTGTGACATTAAGCCAATAAATGGATCTCTTTTCTAGTAAAAGATTTTAGAAACATGAGGAACATGTAAAATAGGCAAGCACAAATTTGTATATAAATATTAATTGAAATAATAATTGCTGAGCCTCAAAAAACACACACACACACACACACTATATATATATATATATATATATATATATATATATAATATCTCATATTCAAATTGCCAGAGTAAGACAAATACAAGGTAATTAGCTGCAATTAGACAGGCAAATCAAAAAAGTACATTTATATAAAATCAATAAAGTTATTCAATAAAAAAAAAAAAAAAAAATGCTATTACATATGCTCCCTGTGGCCAGGTTCACAGAGACTCCACCACAGAACCCCCCAAAATCAGCAGAGAGAAGTCTCTCCACCGGTTTTGAAATGGCAGGCATACAGTGTCCGTGTGTAACTTCGCAGGTGTGAACCTAGCCTGTATTGCATGCTCACTTGAACAAAGTGGTACAAAGTTTTGCAGTCATTTTAAAGTCTAGGCCCCATTCTATGAATATTTACCCTATAAGACACATTGTGCCTCTGATGGCAATCTCATCTACTGTAGGTGCTTACCTCCTGTGTCACTTCTATTTCCTTAAAGATTGTTAGCTCTTACAAATGGACAACCCTTTTAAAGTTTAAATAAGCTGGGGGTAGCGGAAAAAAAAAAAAAGGGTATACTCACCTGTTCCCATTGCTCCGCTGTCCTCCCGTATCTTCTACTCCCAGTGTTGTGCTTAAGTTGCTGAGGCCAATAAGCGAAGGGCCCAAATGTCACTACCTGTGACATCACAGGTTTTCTTCCTGGGGCCTGCTTAGGCCGCTGATTGGCCTCAGTGGTCACATGACCACTAAGGCCAATCAGCGGTTTCAACACGCCGCTGGAAGAGACCCAGGAGAGCAAACAAACTAGGAAGCGAGAGACTACAATGGAGCAACTGGGACAGGTGAGTATGTGTTTTTTTTTTTTTTTCTTCACTGCCACCAACGTTATTTAAGCTTTAAAAATTTAGCTTGGACAACCCCTTTAAAGGAGAAAAACTGACTATACACAGCCGATGTATCTTACGCATGCCTGGTGAAAGATGTCACTGTTCTTCCCATCTTGAGTCCCACTGGTCTGCGTGGGGCCAGTTTGACATCGCATTGGGCCATTGTGGTGTAAAAACGGATCAATGTCTAGAGCCATATGGATTACTTGAAGTAAGCTGGCCCCCATTGCTTTCCAGAATTCCTCTATGATCTCCTCTCTATATAATCCGTTTCTCCTAGAAGGACTGATGGCTGTGATGGTCCAAACTTTGTCTAGAGCGGGCCTGTTTCAATTAACTGATATGGTTGACCCCTTGACCGTGGAGCTCAGGCTCTTTAATTATTTCACCGCTGCCTTGAACTTTCTTGGGTCTATTTGGTTCTCTGAGAGTTTTGCCTCCTACTCATTTTAAAAAAACTGTGTCGAGCAGGTACCTCTATGAGAGGTTTGATCTCCATGATTTATCAGCTCCTATCTTCCCCAGAGGGGCAGGCACCTCCTGTCCATAGATATGACTAGATTAGAGGAACCCCTTGGTCGGCCGATTTCCCCTGCTCAGTGGCAGATAATTTGGTCACGTGCATCTAGGTTAAATGTGACACACGGGACGAAGAGATACAATATAAACTCCTGATGCATTGTTATCACACCCTGCCCTCCTACATTCCTTAAATCCTGTGATCCCTTTGGTATGCTGGTGGTGTGGCTCTGCTGTGGTCACACAATACTGGGCTTCTGGACAGAGGCGAAGAAAATTACTGATGGCCTTTTTCTGCAGGGAGTGTCCCTTGACGCCCCCCTCACATACCCAATTAATTTACCCCCCAAGACAGAGCAGCCAAGGCTCTCATAGTATTACAGTGGAAATGTGCTGCTCCTCCATCTGGTACAAACCTTCTCGACTGTATAAAGGTTGTCCAGAGTCTAGAATAACTGACAGCTACCCTGAACATCACAGTGGAGGCCTTTGAGACTCTGGTCCTTGTGGGATACTTACTGTATACTGTGGGGTCTCAGATAACCCCCCTTCCCCCTGAGCAGTTGTATTTTCTGTTTTTACTCTCATGGTACTACTGAGTATGAGTAAGTTTCTGGTATGGATTTGTACTTTTTTTTTTTAAGTAATTTTGAAAATTACTAATAAAAATTACACTTAAAAAAAAAAAAGGGTATTATAATGGCCATTGTGACATAACAATGGGCCATCAGAGGCCAGCCAAGAATGAGACTATTATCTTCCTGTGATCTCAGGATCAGATCACCTGCAGTTTTATTACCAGAGTCTGGGCACAGCACACTCTTTGAAGTAATGCAGGACAGACCAGGTTTATGGCTTTAACCCCTTCTCGACGTCTGCTGTATTATTACCATAGATATTGGGTATTTAAATATGGTGGCTGCTGAGAGGCTGAGTGGTTGCTATAGCTGCTGGGTCTCTGCTGTATTATACAGTGGAGACTGGGCTCTAATACCCATTAAGCATAAAGGCCTCCTGCATTTTGTTCTGGATTGCCAGTGCACAGAATGAAATCAGGGACCAGCAATCACTTTCCATGATAGCCAGGAGCCTATTGAAGCCTCCCAGGATTGTCTGGCATTCATTTGTACTATACAGCCTGTAAAACAAGTGCAATGCATATCTGAATGGGCATTTGTGATATCTCAATGGGTTCTATGATATCACAATAGGTGACTGACATCACAATGACCCATTGTGACATTATCAAGGATTATTTGATATCACAATGACATCACAATGGACCGTCGAGGCATCACACTGGGCATGGTGACAGCAAACTAGCCTTTCCACAGCTAGCTTAGTGGAAGAGTGAAGAAATCAGGCGATACCTTTTAGAGGCTGAGTATATTTATAAGTAAGCTTTCAGAAGCGCATGCTTCCTTCATCAGACATGGTGTTATACAAGAACTGAAAATTCACAGATTTTTATACACATGATCTTCAAAGGATTTTAGAGTCCTTAAAAAAAAACAAAACAAAATGCATTCTAAGTAGAGAAGTTATTTACAACAGGTAAAAAAAAAAAACAATCTGGAAAGTTGTGGTGCGTGACAGAGGGATCTGTTATCTGTTTGCTATCAAGAGGTGATTTGTGACCCTCACAGTTCATACATAGTGTGACATGGCATGAATATTAAGTCCAAATTGCAGAGTTTTAAATTTTTTCATAAATTTGTACTCCCATTGTTTTCTTTCCTCCTGCGTCTTAAACTGTCCCATTAAAACCACAACCCGCAAATCTTCACAGCTGGCTTAGGAAGTCTGAGACATATACCTTTTTATGGACCATCGCTAAAGATGTCTGTCTCTTCAATTGGAGGTCTCTTTTCAGTGTTTCCAGAGACTGGAAAATGGGCATGTTTCCAACTTTCTTGGCTCACTGTGCATGGGGTAGTCTAAGAGACTGTGGTCGCCATTTTGAAAGCTAGCAAATAGGGCTTCAGAATGAAGGAATGGAGGCAGATTTTATAAGTAGAGCGGATATAAAGTGTATTATATATTGGCATTTTACTCTAGACTCCCTCTAATTAAATTTTATGGTATTTGTGACGAACCCCTTTAAAGAGAACCTGTTAGTATATTTTACATTATACTGTCCTAACCAACGGCAGAGTGAAATACTGTCAGGCTCTTTCATTACAAATATCTGTATTTTACATAGAAAACATAGTTTTGAAAAGAGCTGGGCATAGGGTGAAATCCTCTGAAGCTCCCTGCCAACTTTTCCAGAGGACACTTTTCCCGATGCCTTGCTCTTTCTAAAATCTTGCAGCTTTGCAGAGTAAAACCTAGTTTTTTGTAATGAGAGCGCCTGACAGCATTTTGGGCTACTTGAAACTGCTGACAGGTTCCCCTAAAAATAGATACAATTTTTTTAATGATCCATGCTGCTAGCCGTGTAGGAGATATTTAATTTTCGAGGCAGTCTGTGTAGAAAATAAGATTTAGGGCAAACTGGCAGTCTATCCAATCATATCAGCTGCTAATAATCCCATACAGAATCAATTTAGAAAGGTCTTAAACTCTGCTTTGCACATGTTTTATGATGGCTGGAATAAAGTGTCACACTGCATTGTGGTTTAGCTGTTAAAGCTTATTCCCCTAGGCTTGGAAACGGCAATTTAAAACACGGTTACTAATAGTATTTAATCCCAGACAGTTGTTTTCAATTTAAGCTTTCATTCTATTTTCTGTATTTATAAAGTTCACAGACAACACAGAATTATTCACAGACAAGCTTGTTATGGCAGTAGTTTTTGAGAAACCTTACAAAGAGAAAAACTTATTTAGGGAAGTTTAGAGCGAGGACAAAAAGGAAATTGTGAACATATAGCCCTAAAATCTAACAGCTGGCATCTCAGAAACACAACCTGCTACATGCCATAGGGCTTAAAGGGGTTATCCAGCTTCCAAAAAGTGGAGATAGATGATGGATTTATAGATTGATGATATATGAATAGAAATATACCGTATTTTTAGGAACTATAAGATGCACTTTTTTCCACCCAAATTTGGGAGAAAAATGGGGGGGTGCATCTTATAGTCCGAATGCATCGCCCCACTCCTGCCGCCGCCAGCTTCCTGCAGCAGGCCCTGGGCACGAGGACAGGGTGTCCCGGTGGCACGAACCCTCCCCAGCATCCGCCGTGCTATTACAGCGGATGCTGGGTCTGTAAAGGCAATGGCGGCCACTCTGCTGCAGTAACTCTCTCTCCAGCAGTAACTCTCTCTCCAGCGTAACCAGAGCTAATGCACGCAATCAGATTCCGATCGTGGGCATGACTACCTGTGAGACACCCCCCCCCCTCCCAAACTGCCCCTGGGCCGGTGGCTACCTTGTTTGTTGCAGGCCGGCTCCTGCACGACGAGATCACAGGAGCAAACCTGTTCATGTGACAGTCGAGAGCCTAATGAAGGCTCCCAAGCTTGTCATTGTAATATTACTATTTCGGCTGGTCAAGGACCAGCCTCAATAGTAATGCACAGAATGTCCCATAGACTGCAATACTGTTGTATTGCAGTCAGTGGCGTAACTAGGAATGGCTGGGCCCCAAGGCGAACATTTGACATGGGCCCCCCCCCCGGACCACCCCCTCTACCCTCCCCCCCAAAAAAACGCATTCCTGCACACAGTATCATGCCTCATAGTGGCCCCTGCACACAGTATCATGCCCCATAGTGGCCCCTGCACACACTATTATTCCCCATAGTGGCCCCTGCACTGAGTATTTTGCCCCATAGTCAGGGCCAGTTTTAGACAAAGTGGGGCCCTGGGCAAAATTAAAAGCGGGGCCCCAAATGCTGATATGCAAACACCACCATTGTCTTCCAGTGGCAACCCCTATAATAACGCCTCCTTTCTGCCAACAAAAAAGTAATAAGCCCCATTTTACCACACACAATTCAAATGTGCACCTTTGTACCACCTATTAGATTTTTGCACCCAGTCATCAGTTATTATAGCGCCTCCTTATAAATAATAGTCTCTGCTTATAAATAATATTACATCTTTATCAGTAATAGCTCCCTTATAAATGATAAATAGTGCCCTGTATCAGTAATATTCCCCCTTATCAGTAACAGTCACCCCGTAAAAATAATACTGCTCCCTTATAAATAGTCCCCTCATAAATAATAGTCCCCATTATCACTAATAGCCCCCTTTATAAATAAGCCCACTTAACAATTATACCCCCCTTATAAAAAGTTCCCCTCTTATAAATAATAGCTCCCCCCTTATAATGGATGCCTTATATATAATAGTTCCCCCCTTATAAATAATAGCCCATCTTATAAATAATAGTTCCCCCTTAAAATAGCCCCCTCATACTTAAGTTTCCCAATTATATATAGTAACCCACCCTTATATATAATAGTTCTCCGTTATACAGTGTTGGACTGAAGGGCCTTAGGCCCACCAGAGGATCTTGTTCTGGGGCCCCACCCAGCAGCTTCCTGCTAATAGCCTACACCACGGCTCCTTCACTGAAGTCTTACATATGTGCTGACTATCTGGTGTTACTGAGTATGTTCCCAATATAGTCGGCCCCTATAGTACTGTGCAGGCCCCAATAACTCCATGGCCAATTCATGCACAGTACTGTATGGGGAATGACATGGCTATGGAGCACTACACATATGTGCAAGATTATAGTGAGGGAGCTGTGATGCAGACATAGCACACAGGGCTACCACATGGTATATAATGCTCCACAGTATAAAATGCTCTCCTGAGCCCTCCAGTTTCCCCACATGGTATATAATGCTCCACAGTGACCCCACACAGTATAAAATGCTCCCCTGAGCCCCCCATAGTGGCCCCACATGGTATGTAAGGCTCCACACAGTATAATACTCCACAGTGGCCCACACAGTATACTTAGTAGCCCCAGACAGTGCTATATGCTCCCCAGCAGCCCCACATAATATAATATGCTCCATATAGTATAATATGCACCCCACAATGCCCCCCAGTATAATGCTCTACAATGGCCCCACAGAGTATAATATGCTCCCGAAAAGCCCCACACAATATAATACACTCCACAGTGGCCCCACACAGTATTACCGGCTCCCCACACTGTCCCTTCCCCCAGTATAAAGCTCCACAGTGGCCCATAGTATATTATGCTCCCCAGAGGGCCCCCGCTAGTATAATGCTCCACAGTGCCCCCTCCAGTATTTTGGTCTACAGTGGCCCCACGCAATTTATTATGCTCCCCAGAGCGTCCCCCCAGTATAATGTTCCACAGTAGGCCCCACGCAGTATAATATGCTCCCCAGAGGGCCCCCTAGTATAATGCTCATTATTCCCCACAGTGGCGCCACGCAATATAATATGCTCTGCTGATGGCCCCCCCCAGAATAATGCTCCACAGTGACCCCACTCAGTATAACATGCTCCAGAAATGGCCTCCACACAGAATAATATACTGCCCAGAGAGGTTTCCCCAGTATAATACTCCACAGCGGCCCAAAACAGTATAATATGCTCTCCAGAGCCCCCCCCCCCAGTATAATGCTCCACAGTGGCCCCACACAGTATAATATACTGGGGGGCCCCTCTGGAGAGCATATTATACTGTGCGGGGGAAAACGTGGAGCATTATACTGGGGGGGGGGGGCTCTGGAGAGCATATTATACTTTGTGGGGCCACTGTGGAGCATTATACTGGGGAGGGGGCCCTCTGGAGAACATGTTATATTCTGTGGGGCCTCTATGGAGTATTATAAAGTGGGGGGTCTCTGGAGAGCATGTTATATTCTGTGGGGCCACTTTGGAGCATTATACTGGGGGGCCCCTCTGGAGAGCATATTATATACTGTGTGGGGCCACTGTGGAGCATTATACTGGGGGGCCCCTCTGGAGAGCATATTATACTGTGTGGGGCCACTGTGGAGCATTATACTGGGGGGACCCTCTGGAGAGCATAATGCTCCAAAGTGGCCCCACATAATATAACATTATCTCCAGAGACCCCCCCACATTATAATTTTCCACAGAGGCCCCACAGAATTTAACATGCTATCCAGAGGGCCCCATCCCCAGTATAATACTCCACAGTGGCCCCACATAGTATAATATGCTATCCAGAGGGGCCCCCCAGTATAATGATCCACAGGGGCCCTACAGTGCTATTATATTATATTCTGGGGTCCCTTCAGACCCCAGAGTATAATAATCGAAGGCCCGGGGTAGGTAAGGTAAAATAACAAACAGTTATACTCACCTTGTCTTACCTCTCCTGAGCCTCCTCGCGCTGCTCCGCTATCCCTGCCGCACGCTGGCTTCTTCTTCTCTGCGGCTGACGTCACGCGTTGTGGACGTCATCGCTGAGGCCTGTGATTGGGCCTCAGCGATTACGTGAGGCACGCTGTCAGCACGCCCCACGTGATCTCTAAGGCTGAGGCCTGGCCTCAGCGGTGATGTCTGGGACGCCAGGACAGGTAAAAATGTTTGTTATTTTTACTCACCTCAGGTTCCGGATCCCGGGGGCCCCTTAGGGGACGGGGCCCTGGGCAATTGCCTAGTTTGCCCCCCCCCCTAACACCGGCCCTGCTTATAGTGGCCCCTGCACACACTATTATATGTCCCATTGTGGACCACCCATGAACAATTATTATACTCTGGAGTTTTTTCAGACCCCAGAGTATAATCATCGGCGACCCGGGGAGGATACAAACATAAAAAAAACCACATTGCTTACCTGTTCCTCGCTCCAGTCCAGTCGCTGCTACTTCGGCCGTCTTCAATATTGGACTAGGCCGGCATCACGTGATGCGGGCCGGCGTCTCGACGCAAAATGACGTCCGCTGACGTCTGCGACGTCACCAAACAGACCCGAAGCCTGGAGAAGCGTAGGAGAGGTAAGTACATTGTTTTTTATGTTCCCTCACCAACTCTGGGCCTCCGATTATTATACTCCGGGGTCTTTTCAAAGACCCCGGAGTATAATGATAGCAGAGAATGTGGGGTTCGGCCCGCGGCCTCACATACCGATCCCCGCTCCTGCTCACAGCTACCTCCGCAGAATCGGAAACGCAGGCGGCTGTGAGCGGGACCCCAGGGAACGGTAAATATATAGGGCCCGGACTAAGTATATAGGTAACGGACTATTAAAAAAAAAAAAAAAAAAAAAAGCTTCGGGGGCCCGCGGGACCCCGTAATGTCCGGGCCCTGTGGCAGCCGCTACCGCTGCTACCCCAGTAGTTATGCCCCTGATTGCAGTCTTTGGGACTTGCAATCAAATGATTGCAGGTTCAAGCCCCCTAAGGGGGGGGGGGGGGGGTGGTAATAAAATAGCTACAAAAAAAAAAAATAAATAAATAAAAAAGTTAAAAAAAAATATAAATAAAAATGAAAAAACAAAGTTCTAAATCACCCCCTTTTCCTGGAATACATATAAAAGTAGTAAATTACTATGAAACACATACACATTTGGTATCCCTGTGTCCAAAAATACCCTGTCTACAAACTTAAATACAATGCCCAGTCTACAAAATATTTTTCCCGTAGGGTGAACGTCGCAGCGGGAAAAAGAATCAAAAGTGCCAAACTGCCTTTTTTTTTCACTGTTTCGCCTCTGATTTGAATAAAAAGTGATCAAAGCAATAGACATTCTCCAAAATGGTATCACTAAAAAGTACACCTGACCCTGCAAAAAAAGATGCCCTATGCATCCCCGTACAGCAGAAGGGACACCTATCAATGCGGCTTTGCAGCTGTTGCAAAACTACAACTCCCAAATATTACCACGTTTTTTGCTTCAAATTTTTTTCCTTATTTTCCTCCTCTAAAACCTAGGTGCGTCTTATGGTCCAGTGCGTCTTATAGTCCGAAAAATACGGTATATGCATAGATAATGAGCTGGAGGGAGAAAAATACGTGATTTACAGATACTTATGATCATGTATCTAGTTAATTATCTATTTGTATGGATAGATATATAGCGATAGGTAGACTTATAGGTAGATAATAGAAATATATGAAGAGATATCGAACTATAGGTAGATATAGGTGTGTGTGTGTGTGTGTGTGTGTGTGCGGATACGTGGTGTGTGATGCTATTGTTTGAATAAAGAAGATTCCCATTATGCTTTATATGGTTGCTGACGGACTGGACCGCTTTTCTTTATATATTATACACATATGACAAATTTATAGATGTGTGGGAATAGATGGACACCTACCCAGAGGGAAGATAGATCATGTATGTAGTTTATTAGGTATTTGTATAGATAGATAGGAGTTACTGTACTTCCACACAGGTCATGTCCTCTCTTGTACTAGTCCCAGCCCTGTGTCCCTTCCATGAGGAGCCATCAGTCTGTGCCCTGTACACACACAGACGCCATTTCATCACTATGTTTGTGCAGTTAGGTGTATAAATTCATTTCCCTTCCAAAAAGCTGCCACCTGCAGAAAGGGGGATAAACAGCCCCTGTCTCCAGACACCTCATATTAATACTAATGCTCTAGTCCATCTGCATATGACACACAGACAGCTTTTATTACACAGGCATCACTCACCTAATGGCTGCCGGCTCTATGTGCCCGATGCCAAGGCAGCACATCTGCTCACATACAGGTACCATTACTTCTCTCTGTCCTATGTACTTCAGGAACTGATGACAGGTCGTTTCTTGACACTCCGTGTTGGCCAGAGACACAGCACACAGACCATGGCGGCAAGTCTGCCAGGCAACATGACCACTGTCTATACCTTACTATTAACTGTGTGGTCCTGCAATACTAGTCACGCATTGCTATTGTTAATGGTTCCTGACAAAGTGAGGCCATTACTGTAAAAAATGTTATTTATAATGACTCCTTACAAGTCTCATTTGGTGACCGACAAGACAACATGGTCGCTCGACTTTACCTCACACGCAGTGCTCTGTGAGGCAGCTGTGACCTCACATAATGCATCAGTCAGAAAAAGGCGGGAAGAATCCTGAGGTAAATACAGTAAACCATATCTGAGAGGAATATGTCTGTACCCTGCAATATTTCTAGTCAGAACCAGTCACCTGTAACTTCTGTATCCCAGTTTTCTTAAAATACAAGCCAGTTACCTGTTATTCTAGCCATTTAGCGCAGATCATGTGAGGTTGTTGTGATGTTGCTGAATGATACATTAGGCACAAAATGGCGGCAAGTGATGTTGCTGAATGATGCAGTACACAAAATGGCAGCTAGCTGCATTGACAGAAATAACTAAAAAGTACAAGGATTTTTATAAAATGTAGACTGGGAAAAATTTAAGACCATAGGTTTATATGTGTTTATTTAAAGTAAACAAAAAGCGCCATTTTTCTTTTCCACCTGCAATCCACAATAGTACAAAAATTACACTTTTTTTTTTTTTTTTATCAGAGCCTTTTTAAAACGCAATTTTTTGCTACCAAAGTACACCATTGTTAATAATGACAGCTGATGCGTTTAACATTGCGTTTTGGAAAGGTTTTGATTAAAAAAAATAGTGCATTTTTTTCTACTATTGGGGTTTACGGATTAAAAAGAGCTTTTTGTACTTTTTGTTTAACTATACATATATAAGGCTGGCCTTAGAGTTCTCCAAATCTACAGTTTATCAAAGCCTTGACTTGTACATAGTATTTCTGTCAGGGTAGTTTTCCGCCATTTTGTGTCTACTGTAACTGCTACACTCCATCTCTCCGTTTTTCTGGTCCCCCAATGGGGATAGCCAGTGCTAGTGTGAACCTAACGTAAAGGTGATTTTGACAAAGGCTATATTGCAATAGCTTAAATGACTAGGTGACAGCATCTCTAAAACAGCAGGTTTTGTGCAGTGTTCCCATTATACAAAATTGCCACCAGTCCTGAATTTGCCAGGACTGCCGTGATTTTTAAAAGGGGTTGTGCGAGCTTAATTTTAATTTTTTTTTTAATTATGGCCTAACCTGAGGATAGTCCATAAGTACCTGATCGGTAGGGAGCCAACACCTGGCCCCCAGACCGAACAGCTGTACAGAGACTCTTCCAGTGCCTGACATGTACTTAATACAGGGCTGGAAGCAGAAAGTGCCATCCGCTGTATCGCAGCAGGGCACTGTCACGGCAGCTCAGCTCTCATTGAAATCGGTGGGAACTGCGGTGAAGAGGTTCAGCCACTATACAGCGGAAGAAGCTTTCTGCTTCCAGCCCTGTGTAGTGTATCAGACAGGTGCTGGAAGCGGCTCTATACAGCTGATAGGTACAGGGCCAACATCCGTACCAATCAGGTATTTATGGCCATAAAAAACTTAAGCCCGGACAACCCCTTTAAGAGTAGTCGACAAATATTTGTCTTGGGCAAGTAAAGGACAATTTTAAGTAATACTTCTCTCTCCTGGCTTTTCCTCTGCATGCAGCACATGATGCCTGGCGTCTTTGTATGTCGTCATTGCTTCAACGTCCTGATGCTAATATGTATGTATGTATGGATGGATGGATGGATGGTAGTGGCCTCGCCAAATGCTCCATTCTGAGAAGTTAGAAGCACCTTGACCATCCCCAGAAGAGCAGGAGCGGGCACAAAGGAAGTAGCCCTACTGACTGGTGAGTGTTAGGGTCATGCTTTAAGGGGGCACTGTTGCTGTTTGGTGGCACTAGAGGAGCATTATATTGTTTTGAGTGGTGCTCTGTAAAATATGGAGGAGTGCAAATTCTGTCCAAAGTTTTTGACTTGTAAAATGGGGAATGGCATATAAATAGGGAATACGTCATATGGGAGGGGGGAACAACTGTTGGGTCCCACAGCAATCAGGAAGCCAAATGTCCCCCTAAAACCTCCTTGTGAATGGAGCACCAGTGCACTTGCTTGATCCTAGCTCCATTCACTGCTATGGGGCTGTCAGGACTGTAATCCGCAGCACCCGAGCCCAATAGAAGGGAATGATCACGCAAGCACACTGGCGCTCCATTCACAAGGAAGCTTTAGGGGGACTTTCGGTCTTCCCCTCTCTTATGTGCAGGAGGTATGACTGCTGGGTCCCGAGTGATCAGGAGCACAAATGACTGACAGTGTATCTAGGGGATGTGTTCTTTAAGGCACCACCCCTTTAAAAGTTTAATGCACATGTCTGAGTGTGCAGGCTGAGAGCAGCCCAAAATCCATTCCAATATTTATAGAGCAGGTGGTATAAAAAAAAAAAATAAAACATTTATATATCGGAATGGAGCATTGGAAGAGCCTCGGGCTGCACACTTGTGTATGAGGCCTTGCAGTGGATTTTGTCAAACCTAACTGCAGTGCAGGTAGATGTGAACAGGCCAGATTGTGTGTGTGTATGTATATATATATATATATATATTTTTTTTTTTATTATTATATATTTATTTATTATATTACACACACGAGTCGGAATTTAATAACTGAAAAACCTTGCAAAGGCTCTGAAAATGAGCAAATGTCCCTGAGGGAAATAAAGCCGTCTATGTCTAACACATGACCCTGGACTCCTTTTAGTCAGACATGAGTCATTCACTAATGGCTCCTGGAGAATTCCAGGATTTGATGACTGACATGACACACCATGGGTATCTGTGACGTAATAGAATAACTGAAACAACAGACTGAAAATTGTGTGAAGCAATCCTGACCTTGACTTTATAATTACATTGGCACATCAGCCTGTCCATACAAGCTGCTCAGCTCCATTCAAGTGTACAGCCCATACAGATGAACCACCATGCCTCTGCAGTCAATGAAGACCCTTACTGCTGATCAGTAACTTTTAGGCCAGGGCCCCACGTAGCGCAAACACAGTGGCAAAAACTGCGGCGTTTTACATTAACTGCAAAGTGGATGGGATTCTGGTTAGTTCCATCCACATATTACAAAAAATAATCTGCAGCGGATATGCTGCTATTTGAATAGCATGCCTATTATACCTGTGGAACGCTGGTGGTTTCCATATAGGTATAATTGAAGCAGAAAGTTCACAGAAAGAAACACTGTAGAGAGTCTGTGAAAAGCGCTGCGGAAAAAACCGCGATGCATTTTTTCCCGCAGAGCTTTTTGACTTCGGCTCACTACATGGGGCCCTAGCCTTATGTAACAAAACTGTACTTAATTAATTAAAATGATTTCAAGAAAAAGAAGCAACAAAAGGCAGCACTCACCATTCGTGAATAAGGTTGCTTTATTCAGGCATTAACTTCCAGCATGAAAACACCGTAAGATGTGGGAGGAACAAACAGGAAATGGCCGTTTCACATGTTGTCACACTTCCTCAAGGCCTCCATCTTGTCTAAAAGACACACCCCTCTATTTGTATATAACATCTTTATTTGTATAAACAATTCAACAAATTGTAACAAAAGTTAAAAACATTATGGAGGAGTCTCTACAAAGTAACAATCCCTTCTCTTATTGCAATATTCTAATGCTTACGGGATACTGATTTTCATTATAAAAAAAAAAGTTCAAATCATTGAGATCATTTAAACCTAATGTACCTAGTACCTGGGCTATCACTTTGATCGCCGCTTCTCTTTGCAGCAATTGCTTAGGCCGGTCACCTCCAGCAGGGGGTGGAGGAATTATCTGCAACCCTGAGAACTTCAAAACAGATGTATCTGAATTGTGGCTTATTCTCATGCGCTCTATTAACTTAGGAGAGCCGACGCCAGTATGTATAGACTTAATGTGCTCTCCAAATCGCACCTACATACGAATTGTTTTTCCCACATAAAAAAAATCCACAACTACAGAAGACCACATATACCATAAATCTAGTTGGACATGTAATTAATTCATTTATATGGAAGGTACATGCACCAACTTTTACAATTCTCCCTGGATTTAATTGCTGGCAATATTTGTACTGTCCACAGCGATGAGTGCCTTTAGGAAAGCTCTCCTGAAGCCAATATTTTCCTTTAAATTTAGCCCAATGAGTAACATGATAAAATCTGTTATATGCAGGAACTGGCACATAGTGGAGAGCGATCCACTGTTAACTGAGGTAGCTATTAGGAAACCTATATTCAGAAAAGGTCATACAATAGGAAATGTATTGGTTCATGGGAGGTACGCACAAAATAATCAAAAAAAAAAAATTTAAAAATCTAAATTGGCTTTTTTTACGTGTGAAAAAGAATTTGTCCGATGTAGGTGCGACTTGGCGAGCACATTTAGGCTACGGCCCCACGTTGCAGAAAAGCAGCTTTTTTTGCTGCAGATTTTGTTGCGTTTTTTTAAGCCAAATTCAGGAGTGGATTGAGTAGAAGGTAGAAATATAAGAACTTCCTATATATTTCCCTATCCATTTGTAGTCATTGTTGGCTTTGGCTCAAAAAACCACAACAAAATCTGCAACAGAAAAAGCTACGTTTCCGCAACGTGGGGCCTCAGCCTAAGTCTATACATACGGGCGTCGGCTCTCCTAAGCTAATAGAGCACATGAGAATAAGCCACAATTCAGATACATCTGTTTTGAAGTTCTCAGGGTTGCAGATAATTCCTCCACCCCATGCTGGAGGTGACCGGCCTAAGCAATTGCTTCTAAGAGAAGTGGCGCTGATAGTGGAATCGCAGGCACTAGGTCCATTAGGTTTAATTGATCGCAATGATTTGAGATCTTTTTTATAATGAAAATCAGTATCCCATAAGCATTAGAATATTGCAATAAGAGAAGGGATTGTTACTTTGTAGAGACTCCTCGATAAGGTTTTTAACTTTTGTTACAATTTGTTGAATTGTTTATACAAATAAAGATGTGATGTATAAATAGAATGGTGTATCTTGGAGACAAGATGGAGACCTTGAGGAAGTGTGACAACACGTGAAACAGCTGTTGCCTGTTTGTTCTCTCCACATCTCACGTTGTTACCATGCTGGAAGTTATTGGCTGAATAAAGCAACCTTATACACAAATGGTGAGTGCTGCCTTTTGTAGCTGCTTTTTCTTGAGGTTATAAAAGACGGTTTATTTGGCAGAGCACCATCATATATGGGATAGAAGATCCTACTGTTACTCCTGAATTTAATGACCTACCGTATATTGCAGGAGGATAATGCCAGCTATTTTTTGTCTATACTTTTGATTAATTAAATGATGCATTTACCTATATGATTTTATAAACACAGAATGCAAAGTACCATTTACTAATGCATGTCACCCTACACTTCTGGCATATTCTCGCTTTATTTCATGCAGTTACTTTCTGTAGAGATGATAATAATACAAATAGGTGAATGTTAAAGGGATTTTTTTTTTTAATGGCCTACCCTACAGGATAGGCCATAACTATATGATCGATACAGGGCTGGGGCTAGCTCTATCCACTCTCTCTATATATATATATAGCAGATGGAGCTTTCTGCTTCCGGCCCCATATTGTTTACTAGACAGGTGCCAGATGCGGCTCTGTACAGAGGATTGGTCTGCCCACTATTGATCATATATTTATGGCCTATCCTGAGGATAGACCATATTTAAAAAAAAACAAACAAAAAAACCCAGACAACCCCTTTAAAATCCATCAAAAACGTCACTGTTGTGTACATAAGGCCTTAGACCTACTATGGAGGATAAATAATGAAGAGCACAGGCCCGGTTTATTTTTCCATTTTTCCTAACCTAATAGGGCACTGTTCCTGATAGATAAGATGTAGAGAACAACAGAAGATAGACTCTGCCATACCTCTGTAAAACGCACCATGTTAAGGACCACATCATACTGTTTTTACAGACCGGTGAATTTTTAGTAATTCCCCAGTGTTATCATTGTTCAGTCTTGCGTTTTCTTTGCAGTTCTCCGTACATCCATGTCTTCCTCTTTATGACTTCTTAAGGATCAAAGATGCATATTTGTTGATTTATAGCCAACACTGTGTGCTCTGTTAATCCGATTTCCAGAATCAAAATGAGTGAGGAAGAATAATGCATGAAGGTAAATGTATAATATGCAGCATATGGTAAATTACTGTATAAATGTACTGTAGTCCATAGAAGACTAGGTATCAGAAGAGCAGTGCATATAGAATATTCTAGTAACCTATCCCGATCTGTGCCATTCTATATACTGTGTAAAAATTCATGAGTTCATAAACATTTCAAAACTTAGGATATTACTGGAAAATAGTCTTTTTTTTCCCCTAGTTTTAGCAAAAGACAATTTATCCTTGTTACATACGGTAGTTGCAGGATTAGGCTAGATTCACATGAACGATGGCAAAAACTGCTATGTAAATTTCTTTTCACAAATCCCTCATACATTGTAGTGCATGAAAGGATTCTTGAAAATGCATAAACAGTAAGGGCGTAGGAAACACCAGTCTTAATAAATTTCCACCATCCAGTTTCTGATTAATAGGGGAATAATATTTCTATTGTATATTTCATCTCTCTCGTGTCAATGTAGAATGGATTAGTTCACACAAGTTTTTGCATGGCAGAAAGTAGCACCACAACCAAAATGTATTGCACAGTTTTACAATACTGTAGTTTTCTGTGATGTAAATTATTAATTTCTGCTTTCTCATCTACAGCATTACTATACATGGATATTTTATGTTTAAACCACATGCACACACTAGATTACAGATACGTAGGTACTGTAGGGATCCATAATATGCTGTCTATAGCAATTTATTGGTTCATCATACTAGAAGCGTGGCTTCTGGGTAGGGTACAGTATGGAATAATGCAGCAGTGCATGACTCTGCTGTGTGTATAAGGCCCTATAATTATGACCTATAACTGTTATAATATTCTGAACTGAAATGACCCTTTAACATTTTCTCTTTGTGAATTACAGTAAATCCCTTGAAACAGGATCCACCGGACTAGAGGATTAGGGTACAGGATGTGACTTATTATATTATCTTTTCTAACTACAGTCAGAACTTTCTTTTACTGGGTGGTAAGTCTTAAACATATAAATGGGGTAAATTTCATATTACACAGCAAAGTAGTAAGAACTGATACAAGCTCACACAATCCTTGTTTTGAGTACACTGTTTGGAAACACACTAGCACTAGTGTGCACTAGCATGATGGCATCTAAGGGTATGTTCATACAGTGGAAAATGAAGAGGAATTTCTCTTCATTTTCTGCCGCCGTCATTTTCGCTCACGGTCTAGCCGCGATGGGATGCTGATACAGTCCAGATGAATGGGCCTAATCAGCAGAGAGTCTCAAGCCACGGATTCTACAGCGGAATCAGCAGCAAAATCAGCACCAAGATCGAGCCGGAGGCTTCTTTTTTCCTCGACCTGCTGCGATTTCTGCCTCCCATTGAAAACAATGGGAAGCGGATTGCGGGAAGAATGTGCCCCAGATTCGGGGGCAAAATCCACACCCAAATCCGCAGCAAATTCCTCCCTGTGAACATACCCTAACAGCGAAATATCACTACCCAATGCCTGTAGCCTATAAGTGAGAAGGTCAGTGACGCAATGACATCAGAGTCGGGCTGCAATAACTGAAAGCCTGCTGGAAGAGGCCTGAGACCTACATCTCAGATAGTGGCTGGAACAGGAGTGAGGTGAGTATGTACATATATTAGGCTAGGTTGACACTTGGGTCTGATATATTAAAAAAAAGAAAAAACAAACAAACAGGATTAGTTTCTGTCAGTCGTGTAGCCTTATTTTTTGGACGTAGGAAATGTGCTGTAAATCCGACTTTTGTCTCCATCCAGAATCCCAAGTGATGCATGGGGGATTCAAGTGTTAGACTCTTCCTGGAGAAGATGAGGAAAGAGGATGTCTGCAATCCAAGGAAATGTCACCTCTGAGTCACTGGATGTAAAAGGTAAGGATTTTTCCTGTGACTGGCAACTGATTAGTACTGTTGGAATGAATGGCACTGGGGGATTTAGATAGAGCACCTTCTGTTTGCATCCGTTATTATGGACTCACTAACTAAAATAAAGAGGCGCAAACTTTCTTACATGCAAAAACATACATGCAAGACTTTTTCTTACGTTGAAAACTAAAGCTTCAGAATTTTTTTTTTTTTTTCAATGATGACTGATGCAAACCAAAGGTGCTCTGTCTGCATCCATCCATTTTCAGTCCGTTGTTCTGATCATATGACAGATGAGAACAACATACAAGACGTCAGCATGTCAATTATGCCTACAGAAACGCTGGTGGTTTCCGTATGGGTTTAATAGAAGCAGAAAGTCAGCAGAGGAAAATTCTGTGGACTTTCTGTGAAAAGCGCTGCAGGAAAAACCTCAATGTGTATCCGCTGCGGTTTTTCCCACCGCACTTTTTGGCTGTAGCCCGCTACGTTGGGGCTTTAGCGTTACGTAGCCAACTTGACCCTGGCTGCGTACTGTCCTAACTCGCTGCTATGTACAACAGGAGCACAGACAATGAAATTTCTCCATCTCTCATACACATGCTGCGACCATTCCCCACCCACAGCCTAGGTCAGTATGCAGCATCTTAATTATTCCTGCAAGCTTTACCAATGCCTTTCACCCTCTGCAATGCAAAAAGCACAATTTTAGGTTTTTGTTTTTTTTTTCAACCGTAAGGAAAGAATGATAAATTTCCCTGACGGCAGCAGCATGTCTACAATGTGTGATTTCCCCCAACCTTACTGTGGTAAATTTAGACTTACCAGAGAGCAGTCAGGCTTCAAATACAGTGTTAACTATATCTGTAGGCAGCATATCATAGCATAAAGTAAGTGTTATATAATTTATATAGACTATAAATAATATACAAAAGTAAATAGCTTTGAAAAATAAAGTTGTTTTTTTACTAAGTTTGGGATAAAATCAACCAACAAAGTTTGCAAAAGGTTCATGTACATTAGTGAATACATGAAATTCACATTAGGATTTAGAAATTAAAAAAAAAAAAAAAATCCCTAAAGCGGCTTGTTAAATAAATACTTTTTACTAGTTGAAACTACAGTTTCCTTTGGTAGAGATTTCATAAAAGAAACATTTTGTGCAGAAAAAAAAAACAAACATACTGGTGTTATTCATTGACAAGATGAAACCATTTACATCATGATGCTAATTGAGAGATTAAGGTTTTTTTTGTTTTGTTTTTTTTAGGCATTGATTAAATATATGGTCTTCTAGTGTTAGGTTTCATAGCTTTAGTCTATTACCTGTAAACTAAGCAGCAGCAAGATTCATTTTTTTTTTGTAGTTTTAACAAAAAAAAGTAGAATTTTTAATAAATTAAGTTTGTGGTGGTTTGCTGTTCCTATACCCCTACTATAAAATAACAGAGCAGGTTTATTTGTGGTTTGATGTCCTTGAGCACTCTGTATGTCAGCTCTTTGACAAGATTCCTAGTAGATGTCCAGGTGACGACGACCATCCTTCACAGACGACCAGAAAACTCATCTTGCTGTCAGACGCGTAGCCACATTAGGAATCTCCAGGGGAGCTTGACGGGATGTTTACAGGCATAGTGAAACTCTAGAACAGCTGTGTTCTGATCCTCTTTATCTAAAAAGGAAGGGAAAAATAGGTAATATATATGTGGTCATGCATTAACTATCACACTAAGACAAAACCAACGATATATGTCAAAACAAATCAATGTCTACACTCCAGGGAACAATGTCAAGGTAAGGCCTACAGTATGTTCACTATTGAACAACAGTCTTCTCCTTTATCAGGCTACACGATAATCGTAAGCAATTACGTAAATACTTTTATGGACAGGGCTGGATTTAACTAAAGACACGTGTATAATTCTGTTGTGTAGAGAGAGTATATACACATCCAAACTCCATGGGTGTTGGGGGGTTGTGGAAAGTGTAGGATTGCTTAAAGGGGTTATCCAGTTTCAGACAGATATTCAAATACAATTGTTATGGTTTAATGAAAAGTACAATTTTCTAGTATGCTTTCTTTATCCATTTGTCATGGTTTTCTACATCTCTGCTTGCTTCTAGTGGATAAAAATCAGTCCATGGACACATGTACACAACTCAGTAAAAGACATGTCTGACTACTGTGACGTGACTGTAGCAAGCTGTGTACCTTTGTGTTCATCACATGACCATCGACTGATTTTTATCCACTAGAAGCAAGCAGAGATCTAGAAATCCATGAAGAATGCTACAGAAAGCATGTTGGAAAACTGTATAGCTTTTGTAGAAAACATTGAGTCGATATTTGTCTGAAATTGGAAAACCCCTTTACGTTAAGGCCCCATATAGCGAATTGCAGCCAAAAAGCCTTGCGTAAAAAACAAGTTTTTGTGATGTTTTGTCCTTTTTTTATTCAAAACATTTGTCAACATTTGAAGAGCGGGAAGGAAAATTTCCATATCAATTAAATCTGACTTTTTAAAAAGTTGCAAACGTAGAGGAAAACTTAAGGCTGACGTATCGTACACCAGTCTTAATAAACGGCCTGACTGGTGCAGGGACTGAAACATTTATGAAAAGGCTGCGGCTTCTTTATAAGTCTGTCGGAGGGTCCCGGCCCCATGATGGAAACTGGCGTAGCTTTCCATTCTTACTCATGCCAGGAAGCTGGTGTGAGTTTTAGTAAATCACGCCACATTCACATTCACAGACTGTGGTGGGCGAAGGGCGGATCGGGGCTTGAGGCACATATAAGAAATTCTTAAAAATGTGTTACACATAACTTGGTTTAAGAAGTTGGTCATTTTCTGGTGACATTCCTTTTAAGGACATAGCAAATTTATTACCTATTGTGGATGTTCGATAAATTTGGTATAAATTCTGGCAACACTGACTTTAAAAATTCCTCTCACAATAAGCCTATTGGTAGGTGACAAAAATCATACCACTTGGTAATACAAAAGTATTAGTGAATATGCAGATTGTGAGAGAGTAAGGCCTCTTGCACATGACCCTACTTTATCCACAATTGCGGAACAAAGTATGGACATATTCATTTCCATGGGCCCATGCACACAGCCGTAGTGAAGAGCCGCAAAATATAAAGCAGGTCCTATACTTGTCCATGTGGTGGCTCAGTCCATTAATCTCAATGTATAGGTCAGTGAGAATCATGGATACCAATTTGTGTGTCATCCATGCTGTTTTTACTGAGTCCTACACTGCACATAGGCCTAACCTATTTTGGTAAACAGGTGTATACAGCAAATGCCTATGGAGAACACAGTGGAAGTTAGGTAGGACATTTGAAACTGGTTTGAACAAAAGCCCCACAGCCAGGTATAATAACTAATCATAATTTAGGAACATACAATTCTGACAAAGCATTATCTGCCTTTTTTTTTACCTTTTAATGGAAAGCAAACATCTAAAAATCATACATGACAAGTTGGGGCCTTCTTCCAATGCAGTACCGCATACAGCACTGGACATACTGCCAAGTTATAATTACATACAGTGAGTACATCGAAAAAGCTATATGGCTGCAGTTCAGAGGTGAAAAAGGGGTTATTAAAATTGATGGTCCATACACTGTCAATTTTAGATTGTAGGGGGGTTTGACTCTTTCCATCCACGCCATTCCATCAGTAGTTTTGATGATTTGTGGAGATAGTGAGTCTGCACTCTGGAGGGTGGTGGTGCCTATATCCTAGGTTGCAGATTCATACATTCAAGTTTTGGTGGTGCTGGCGTGGTTTGTACGCAAAACGCTCTATTTTGCATACTGGCTATTCTCAGTATTGCAGCATTTTTCCCATTCACTGGCACAATGCTACAATAATCAGAACAAAGGCCAAGAAAAATACGGCGTTGTGAGTAAAACAACGCCTGGCAACCAAGGTAAACAATGAAGAAGCCACGGTTCTTGCACAAGCAGCGGCCCCATCAAAACAGCTAAATAGAAGTGGAACAGCACTTGTGTGAGCACTGCTGACCCTTCAATGCAGCTGGTCAGCAGGTGGGCTAAGAGTATGACCCCCAACAATCTTAAAATAATGGTCTCTCTTAAGGATAGGTCATCAATTTTAACCTGGATAAGGGTAAAGACAAATGCTGCAGCCACACTCTGGGCCAGGCCGCTGATGTCATTACATAACATAGTGAAGGATTTATTGATTCTGTGACTTGTTACTGGCAGTGAGGTTTTCCCGGCTACCATACTGCCAGTAAAGTTACAGGAAGTAATCAATAAATCTTTCAGCACGAAGCCCAGATTGTGGCCAGTGCCTCACTGTGTTTCCCCCCCCCCGAACCCCTTCAAATAAATTACTGCAAAAATCAGTTTCACACAAAATGCAGCAAAAATGCCCCAAATCCAAAGCATGAAAGCTCTAGCCTAATATACTAGCCCAAACAGAGATTCAGTTTACAATGTTGCTCAATTATGTGTGGGAATTTAAAGGTGTTATCTCCTCATGACAATCCCTTCCCATATGTCTTATTACACTGGATTGCTTCACTGCTTCGAATGCAACGTTGCAAGATTGTAAATGACATTCAATCAGTAAGTTGTATAATTTTATTTCTGAGCTACATATTT
This sequence comes from Leptodactylus fallax, assembly GCA_947044405.1. NCBI lineage: Eukaryota > Metazoa > Chordata > Amphibia > Anura > Leptodactylidae > Leptodactylus > Leptodactylus fallax. Next base: position 207,387 of record CAMRHE010000055.1, read on the forward strand.
CTAAAACTGGCATGAACATTAAGGCTAGGTTCACACCTGCGCCCTGTCTCTGCTCCGGCATTCTGTTCCCCATTTCGCTTTAAAAATGCGGGGAGAAAAGTCCTGCAAGTTTTGGCTATAGTCAATGGAGTCCACCGGCCTCCGTGTGGAACCACCGTTATAGCGGTCTGGTACTCTGTTTGGGTTGCCCAACGGACCCGAACGGTGGCGAGCTCGGCACGATTATGAACCTAGCGTTATGCAGGATCCATTCTGATGACTTTTCCACAGATCAGCTGTTCCAGGCGCTGGAAGCTTCTGCAGTGTCCAGGGAGCAAAATCAGCTCTGCTCCTATTCAACATCAGAGCCCCCACAGATCAGAAAAGTATGAAAACATATTAGGGGACAGAAAACCCCATTAAACATGTGTTTAATACCAGGCACATAACACTTTTTTTCATACATAGAAAAGGAAGACTGCAAGCCGTCACCACCCAAACGTGACACATGGCATCGTCATTCAAGATTCCTGTATGATGACAATGAGAAAGAATGCAACAGGCAATAAAAGTCATCACATGAGGTTGTATAGTCATAGTTTAAAAGGGAAATGTTCAGATTCATAGTCTGTACTGTACAAAATGTAAATAAGCCATAGACCATACCAGTTATGCAAAGTTAAGTCAACAAGAAAATTATACAATTCCGTATACTGGTATAACTGATCTGTGAAATTTGTATGAAGATTTAGGCTAAGGCATCACAGGAGGCAAAGATTCTGCCCGTGTGTGTGTGTTATACTTTAGCAACTTTTCAGTTTCCTGGCACCGTCCACCAGTTTAGCCTGATAAAGGACAGTCTTCCCTGAAACGTTGCTGCTTTCTTATACTGTGGACCTATCCTTAGGATAGGCCATCATCATTATCCAATTGGGAAGTCAGACACCCGGCACACTCACTGAGCAGCTGTTCTAAGTGGCAGCAGTGACTGAATGTTCATCGGACACATGGACAGTTTGCGGTGTCTTACAGCCCCTGCAACGTGGATGGGATTTTAGTGAATCTCATCCACATATTGCAGAAAAATATGCGCAGGGGGCATGCTGCAATTTCCAAAAACATTGCAGTTTTGGTAATCGCAGCATGTCACTTATACCTGGCTGGTGGTTTCCCTACAGGTATAATGGAAGCAGATAGCGCTGCCGGAAAAAGCGCGTTTTTTCCTGCAATGCTTTTTTTTTTTGCTGCAGCCCACTACATGGGACCTTAGCCTAAAGGTGCCTTCCAGCCCCTAAGGCTGGGCTCACATCACCAACTGGAGCATCTTGATTTTCTGACAGTATTTGTGCCATTAACACATTTTGTAGAATACATTAACATGTTCTGGCTCCTTTCTGTGAAATCCTGCATTTTTTTTCCACTCCTTCCCTTGTTTCTCTATTGAAAGCTGTCCCTGCTTCTCATTGTGAACATGACTGTATGAAGTGAAGAGAAAATGAGGGTGGGGGAGGGTAACTTCAAACCATTGATTTCCAGAGCTATCAATGGTTGAAAACAGTGTTGGGATTGGGATATTTATAGGCAGCTGCGTGTCCGTCACATGACCATGGACTGATTTTTATCCACTGGGAGTAAGCAGAATGAATTGATACGGAAAGTATATTGGAAAATTATTATACAAACAATAATATTTATTATTATTATGAAACTAGACAACCCCTTTAAGGGCTTACGGGAGTGAACATAACTAAATATTTAGGTTGCAGGTAGCCATAATATACTTGTGTGCATGAGACTATAAGTGAGAAGCAGCAGGAAGTAATAACTGCAGAAATCTAGATATATACATTGATGGGCATGGTGATGGCTGGAATTAGTCATCAAAATGACAAAAACAACTGATTTACAGAAACCACTACATGCCCAAGTGACTGTAAGTGAGGCCTCAGCATATGACTAGTCAAACTATAAATGCACAAAAAAACAAATACAATCTAAGACAAACTCTGTACTAAACACACACTATACTGCTTACTCTCCAGCTAATTTTAACTATGTACACACATGGAAAAAAAAAAAAAAAAGCAAATTAGCCATAACACAACAATCTAGAATAGATGATCAGCATTAAATTCACTAAGAGACAGAATAGAGAGAAGAGATAAATGCAGCGTTGTGTGTTGCTGCACAACAAAATGATTGATGACCGAGCTATCAAAACCACCGGGGACCAAGCAAGGACGCAATCAATATTAAGGAGGAACATTAGACATCCTAATCAGCAAGAAACGGCCTCACCCTACCTTCTAAAATAAATGGCTGATCCGTCTGTTTTCCTCACTTAACCATTCTCTGGGTTCCCACAAGATGATAACCATGCCATTTTAAGGCCCCATGCGAAGTAAGAAGCCAGACATGGGTCCTAAATGAGACAATGTACATGGGGCCTAATGGTCTGGGGCAGCTTTGTAGCATTCTTCTATGTAGAAATAACCAGCAATTAAAACTGAAGCACTTGTGCTATTTTTCAGCTGAGCTTATCCCTTGGAGAGGTTGTAAAAAATAAAAAAAATAAATGAAATTGTATAAGCCGCAGCAAAACAATTTCCTCTGGAAATGGTGTATATGTATGAAAGAAGCAGAAGTCCTATATTTAGTCCTATGGGAATGGAGTTAAAGGGAATGTGTCATACATATGCCATGGACTTTGGTGGTATTTATTTATTATGCTTACTTATATAGCGCCATCATATTCCGCAGCGCTTTACAGACATTGTCAGTCACTGTCCCTTAGAGGGCTCACAATCTACATTTCCCTATCAGTATGTCTTTGGAGTATGGGAGGAAACCCACACAAACACGGGGAGAACATACAAACTCCTTGCAGATGTTATCTTATGTCCTTGTCCTTTTCAAGCCCAGGACTCCAGCGCTGCAAACCTGCTGCGCTAACCACTGAGCCACCATGGTATTAAAGGGTATGTAATCACCTACCTAAAACCAGATAGCGAAACATTTTTTTTTCCCCTAAACTGCTTTAATTTTCTGTATTTGATTATTTTTTCCATTTTCTATACATCCATCTTTTTTGTCTTAACATTATTTTGCAGCTTTTGCCAGTATGCTTTACAACAATCATAAAGGACCATAGGAATCTATAGGAAGAAATGACTCAGTGACCAAGAGGGCATAATCTGTGACCCGTGCAGAGGTCATTGTGCGAGGAGGAGCAGGGGGTGAGTTCTGACCGTCATCTATGGTCAGTGGAGGTTCCTGTGTCCACTACATAGAAATATGGCCCATCATTGTAATATGGTTTATGATAACAAAAGGACTACTGCAAATTCAAGGGATTGTACAGGGTTAGAAAACATGGCTTATTTCCTTTATTAAAAAGAATAGGACTGGGCTGCAGCATGGTCATTTGACCAATCTACATGATGTTACTCCGAGAAAAAAGGAGAAAAAAAAAAAAAATGCATGTTTTCTAATCCTAAACAACCCCTTTTAAAAAGGGTATTACCTATTCTCAGGAAAAGTCCTCAATTGAAGATCAGCATGGGACCACTACAGATCAACTCTATGAAGCAGCATCAATTCACAGGCCATGTGACATCACAGAAAGTGTCAGCTGTTTATGTTTAGAAGGCAATGTATAATGTCAGGATTTTTACAGTTAAGTGGTAAAGACAATTAAAAAAAGCAGATAATATGAGGTTGGTGGGGGTCCAACACATGGCACCCTCACCAATCTGCTATTTGAGGTAGTCAGCGCATTCAGGCGAGTGCCCCTTCTGCTTCACAAGCCTCTGATATCATCCTCATGAGTCTCACAGTCTGTAAAAGCAAGCACAGTCGCCATAAAACGAACAGCGCTATGCTTGGTGAGCAGGGAAGAGGCTGCAGCGCTCATTCATACTCTATGGCCTCTACAATCAGTTGATGGGGGAAGGGGGAGGGTTCTTTGTTTTGGACCCCAATACCATAGGTCATCAACATCAGAGTCCTAGAAAGCCCCTTTTAACCAATAGGTAATTTACTACTAACACCTTAACCTTAAAGGGAACCCATCAAGGCAATTTGGGACACTCCGCACCTGCAATAAACACATTTATACTTACCCAGTAACAGGTCTAAATGGGGCACTGTAAGGATCTGTATCGACCTGACATGTTCTCTTTAAAAGCAAATTCCTAATGAAAGGAGAGGCTACTTTAGAGTAAAAAAAAAAAAACCCACAAGACTGCCTGCATGGACTCTGTGATCACTGAGAGTTACGCTAGGTTCAAACCTGCGTTCAGGTTTCCGTTCAGGTGGGTCCGCTTGGGGACCCCTCAAACGGAAACCTAATCCGCATAAAAGAAAGCAGTTACCTGCGGACCCCATAGACTATAATGGGGTCCGCCGGGTTTCCGTTCGGTTTCATCGCTTTCCTCTCCACATTTTTCAAGCGGAATGGGGAACGGAATGGAGTTCAGGTGCAGGTGTGAACCTAGCTGTAGCTGAACCCAATGTCACAGGGTTTCAATCCTGAAGAAAGAACCTGCACATAAAATGTAAGGACTAAGACAGAAGACTATTCATTAAGGACAAATATTATTCTGTAAGGAAACACTGCTCTATAATCTCTCAACGGTAAATCCTTTAAAAAACCAAGATAAAGGGCATGTAAAGGATTATATGACACATCCGTGTACAAAAGGAAGAGGATATCCTGATACCAACTCTTCATCTGCCAATTACTGTTTGCAAAGTAAATTGGCAGATGAAGTAAAAAGTAAAGAAGGATGAGACTGTGTGTCACCATTTTTGACATATTACTCACGGGGTACGCCTTATACACATGGCAGTATTAGCATTGTAATAAAGGTCTCAGTGAGGTGCACAAGGCCTCTTATATACAGTACTTCGGTAAGCCTTCAGAGGAATTTTTCCATATGCATTGATGAGATAAAAAAAAAAAAAAAATGTATATAGAAAAATATCTCTGCACAGCACCTAAGGCTTCATTCTCACAACTGTAAAATGGAACAGACGGCACACCGATTGGCATTAGTGTGCCTTGAACCCAAGGACCCAAAAATCACATGCCATAATATGGAAGAATGTTTCCTGGAAGCCATCAAATTCCATCCATTTTATAGCTAGAGATAAGAATGGATTGTAAAATGCAAGGCCTTACATGAGGAAAGTACAGACATCAAGATGGTCTCCTGACATCTGCCTCTGGTGAAAGGTTGTGACATATTTCACAGTATAACATAGGGACAACAGACTCAAGGACATATTTCTAGTCCCCCCCTCTCCTTTCCTTTCGACAACCACCAAACCTGAGGCGTATTATTGTCTGGAGTGCCCTGAAGGCCCCAACTGAAAATGGCACCTCACCTTGTCTGCAAAACAGGTGCAAGACCTGCAGGCACATCCACACCGCTGACAGTGTACCTATCCCACAGTCACAACAGGTGCACAGAATTAGGGGGACATTTTCCTGCAGGTCTTCCAATGTGGTGTACCTCATAATGTGTGTGCAATGTCCCACCACAGGCCTCTATGTGGGGGAAACAGGGCAGAGACTTAGTCAGCGCATGAACTCACACAGATTCACCATTAATAACAGCAGAACAGATCTCCCAGTGGCCGCACATTTCTCCAGAGAATACCACTCTATTGAAGATTTGCGGGTTGTGATTTTAATGGGACATTTTAAGATGCAGAGAAAGAGAAAGGAATTTCAAACTCTGCAATTTGGACTTAATATTCTTGCCAGTTTCATGTCACACTATGTATGAACTGTGAGATAACAGATCCCTCTGTCACGAACCACAAAATTAGCCAGACTGTCTTTCCTGACCTATTGTAAATAACTTCTCTACGTATATTGCATTTTGTTATTCCAAGATCCTTTTAAGATCCATGTCTTGTGTGTATAAATAGTGTGACTTTTCAGTTTCTAGTATTACACCATGTCTGAAGAAGAGAGCTAGTACTCTTGAAAGCTTACTTATCAAATATACTCAGTTAGCCTCTAAAAGGTATCACCTGATTTCTTCACTCTTCCACTACTATGGCTAACATGGTACAACATTATACTACTACATGGAATTGTGTAGTCTACTATGCTATTCCATACACTGTAGACCAGGCCACTGGAGGACAAAAAGACACTCTCTCTGTGGGGAGTACAGAGCCCTATGGATACATGTGTCACATACACTAGGTGCTTTTCCTGGAATATAGAGAAACGGAATATCAACCAGGATAACGGACGTGATTTTGTTCTCGTAAGTTATTTCGGTTCGGTTATTACAATATTTGTGAGGTTCTACCTGCAGTTTCATTTGGACTGAACATGTCTGAATTGGAATTGGTATTGTTATACTCCAGGGTTTTCAGATCAAACATAAAAACCAGTTTACTCACCTTTCTTGGGCTCTGACGCTGCTCCTTGTTCTCTTTGATGCTTCCGCCTGATGTCCGGGACCGCAAGGTCTGTAATTGGGCCTCAGTGGGTCACATGGCGTCATGATGCATAGACACAAGCATCACAACACTGTGTGACCAATGTGACGGCCTCCCTGGTCTCTGTTGTCAGAAAGAAACGCCAAAGAGAACAGGGAGCTGCGGCGGAGCCCAGGAGAGGTAACACTATTTTTATGTTTGGTCACCTCCCCGAAGCTTCCGCTTATTATACTCTTCGGACTGAAGAGACTCCAGAGTAAGAATATAATACCAGTTTCTGTTTAGCCATGTTCAGTCCGAACAAAACTGCCCGCAATACTTACGAGACAAATCTTGCAGGTTCACCCAACACATACTCGTACTGTAAAAGGGGTGTGGTTTAAAGGGGGCATGACCTAAATAATGGCTATTAATTGTAATTGAGGTGACACAACCGATTAACCGCGATTTTGATTTAGGTCATAACCAACCGCCAAGCAAAACCACCAATTCTGGTCGACTATCTAATTTGAATGATGCCCTCCCGACGACAGGGGAGAGGAGGATAGAGCAACTGGATTTCAACTACCTGGCCTTCTGTTCTCTGGAGGTGGTGTATAATTTTTTGTGTTATTTGTGTTCGTTTACAGTGAAGTTTGTTGTGTACAGATGTTTGGGTGGTTCCTCAGAGTTATTTCCCAAGGAGCTTCATTTCACAACTTATACCAAAAAACAGTAGTATAATCTTGCAAAACAATGAAAGAGTATGAAGTGTATTCAGTATAACTAAAGTCACTATCGCGCTGCTGTATTCTGTATCAATATTTGTAGGCCAGGATTGGGTTAAAAAAAAAAAAAATTGTAAAATAAGTGACAATCTTTTTGTTATACTTCTCTCTGTAGGTTCCACTGCTAGTTTTGGCTTACAAATACAGGCCAAGATACTGTCGTGTGCATGAAGCCAGAGAGACACATTAGCAAGGGTTTATCACCTAATAAACACTCTCATGATGACCACATGTACCTCTCTAAGGGATAAAAACCACATACAAAAACAATCTGTAAAACAAACCTTCACACAGGTTAGGCATCTTCAAGATCACAGTTTACAAAGGAATAACAAGGTAAACAAGGGCAGACTGATAACATCTTTATACAGGCAATCTTGCCCTACCTGTTCTGTGATGCAAAACAAACACATTTATCTCAGAGGTACCAAGTACACAAAAACATTAGGGCACATTTACCAAGGTATATAATGCCTGGCAGAATATGGAGACAGGCTATGCTGTATCTATCAAGCCCCTAGATTATTTTTTCCTCTACATATGTGATAGGGTTTTAAAGCTGCAGCAAAGACGACTTAAAAAAGTAATAAGTTTTTTTATTCTGTTTTTTTTTTTTTTTTTAAAGGAAAAGATGCCACATGTACTAAAGTTTTAGGCAGGTGTGGAGAACAATTGCTGCAAAGTAAGAATGCTTTCAAAAATAGAAGTGTTAGGACAAGTTCACATTACAGAATTTGCAGAGGAATTTGGTTTTCTGTCTTAGATCCCTCTAGAAATTCCGCCGTGCATTTGCCATAGAAACAATGGGACTATATTAGTGATAGTCTGGGGTCGTGGGTTCTCCGGCTGAGTCAGCCAAGGAATCTGCTATAGATTGACCAGGACGCTTCTTTTTCCTGAAAAAAACTGAAGAGTCCATGGCTGTCTCCCATTAAAAACAACAGGAGGTACAATTGGGGCTGATGTAGAGGAGGAATCATCCTCAAAATGCACTGCAAAATCCGTTGTGTGAATATATACTTAGGCTAAGGCCCTGTGAACCGAGAGCAAGGCAGGTGGTTTGGTCTCCGCAACCAGAAATGAACGCACACGCGGTAGTTCAAGAAAAGAATATATATTTACTATAAGTTAATAAAGGCTATTTGAAGGTAAAATGACAGGGATAAAGACAAGCAAAATATACAATATAGCATGAACAATTTCAAGGCAAATTCTGCAATGGTTTCTACTTTTACTCTGTCCAATTCTGCAGTATGGACACTGAATGAACAATATACTCAAAACTATCCCTAACTGACCCTGACATCACATTTGGGTGCACCCCCTTTTCCCCAGTGGTCCAGGTGGACCGCTTACAGTCTGTAGAAGCGCGCGGTGGGGCCCAAAGTCGGTCCTTTCTTTTATAGTGAAGCGTCCTCTCCTCACTGTTATCAGGATCTTGGGAGAAATGAAGTCCTCTTTAACAGGGAAACCCAATGAATGCAATGTAATCCAACAGCAGATTCCACTCAGCACACTGACAGTCCTGCCGAATCCATACACTGAGCTGGGATGTAAGCCGGGGTTTAGCAGGTGCCGTCCAGTACATCAACAGTACTGCGAGTCTCTATCTGTGGTATCCATATACACAGTCACAATGTCAGTCTCACTGATCAGCCACTGAGCACAGTTCCTTTCACGTGGACTCACTAGTCCTGTTGTCTCTTTACACTCTGTTTGTCTCTGGACCAAGATACAGCTTAGCTGTACAGAAAAATCTCCACACCAGTTCAATACAACACTTGCCAAGATGGCTGCTGCTCTCTGTCTCGTCACTTCCTGCTTCTCTGCTCACACTCTGTCTGCAGAACAGGCAGGCTGACATAAAAGGGGGGGGTCTCACTCCAGCATCATGTCACAATTACAATGGCTGCTGTCTTAAAGGAACAGAATCACAGAAATACATTCAACATTAACAGTTTATACAGACAAATGAAGCTTAGGACAACATTGGCTGTCTCTTACAGCCCCACATAGCGAACCGCAGCCTAAAAGCGCAGTAGGAAAAACTGAAGCAGAAACGCATTGCAGTTTTTCCACCAGTGCTTTTCTCTGCGGATTTTCTGCATCAATTATACCTAGACGTAAAATGCCAGCGTTTCCGTAGACATAACTGACATAATGGTTTTTGAAATCGCAGCATGTCCACTGCGGATATTTTTCTGCATTGTGTGGATGGGGTTAGCCAGAATCCCATTCACTTTGCAGGTACTGTAAAACGCAGTGTTTTTTGCCGTGGCGTTTACGCTACATAATGCCCCGGCCTTAACCATTTATTTTTGTCAATTAACAAAATGCCAAGTGAATAAAAAAAAAAAAAAAAATCAATATTTCTGGCCAATACAAGACGTGTGTTCTGCATTTTCTGTAGGTCCCCTCTCTATAATTCTTGGCTGTCCTTCAGCTAGTAGATGGAGACTAGCTGCTATGTCGTCTCCCATAAACAGCACATCAAGAAAACAGGAGACTCTCCTCCCTAAAGGGCCTTTTACATGGACTGATAAAATAAAACAAACATTCCTAAGTGCTCTCACTCATTTGATATTTAGGCCATGCAAACAAGTTGCAATACAAGATGCCTGATGTTTGGCAGCACACCTCTCTGGGTGACCCACATAGATCTGATATTTGTGATCTATCTTGAGGATAAGTCATCAATATTTTTAGCCAGGAAAATCCCTTTAATGATTATTTAACGGGGGATGTACCATAAATAACACCACATGATCAGTGGGGTCACCTGACTATCAGATACACAACTGTGACCCTATGTGGACATACCATAACAGCTGAAATAACAGCACAGAAAAGCTTTCTAAGCTACAGCCAAAGTCACTAAACCCTGACCACATATACATGACCTGCAGTTACATGCGATAGTTCATTTTTCCTTTACATTCGGGGGAAAAAAAGTAACCATGTCAGTTTACACAAGAGCATACGTAGTCAACGTGGTCATCTGGTTTCTAGGGATTCACCAAACTAATCCAGGCATTGTCCAGCTCTGTGATTATAGAGATTATTCACTAGGGATCCTTAAGGGCAATCCCCAATGAATAACAGCAATTATTTCCATTTCTGATGGCCAAGTCCTCATTTTACTTGAAATGAAAGAGAATTTGAATTCTAATGAGCTAAGCGATTGTCCTCTATGGGAAATAGGTGAACAAAAGACAAAAGGCACTGTATCCCATGATAAAAAACTATAAGATTTATGTACCCTAAATAACCCAGGTAGATCACTACAATTCATCCTGAAAAAAAATAAATATGCAAGCTCCTCTAAGTGCGCCATGTTAATGTAGTGGTGGGTGCACATGCGTGGTGACCCCCTCCCGTTAACATCTATGGGATTGTTGCAACAGCAATCTGAGAGCCCCATAGAAGTGACTAGTTCAGTGGCCACATGTGCAACACCACTCAATTCACATGAAGCACTTAAAAAGAACCTGTCAGGTCGATTTGGGGCACACCACCCCCCACAGGTCCTTATAGACCAGGGATATAGTATCCCAAATTGCCCTATTTTAAAGCCGTCCGTGCTCTCATTTAAAACAAAAAAACACAAAAAAAACCTTTATATTTACATAGAGATAAGTCTCATCAGACTCACCTCTGTTGCTCCCTGTGCCTGCGCAGTTCTTCAGTGAAGCCGAGGACATACACCCTGGCTTCATTGTGCATGTGCCGGAGGTACGGTGCATGCGCACTGAAGCCAAAGTGTACTCCTCTGGCATCAGTGAAGAACTACGCTGGAGTGAGGAGTACAGCAGCAGGGTGAGCATAAAGGGTTTTGTTTTGTTTTTATTGCAGGCACATATGGCTTTACACCAGGGCATCTTGGGACACTAAACCCCAGTCCATAAGGACTTGTGGGTGGTATAGTGTTCCAAATAGCCCTGGCAGGTTCCCGTAAAAAAAGGAAATTGCAGGCCTCCATCCTCTTGATCTCTCAGGTCCCAGTGGTTCCACCCCCAGTGATCAGACACAATATTCCCTGTCCTGCGGCTAGGACATCTATCCAATTGTCAGTTTATTCTTACAATACTAGTAGAACAGGAATGGAACAACACGGAGTCATAAGAAAAGATGCTCCAGAATTGTTATTTTATGGGGAATACAATTATTTACTAAAATAGATATCTCAGGAGTAGTGACAGGTCCTCTGTAAGGCTCTCATAACTAAACCATGATAAAGTCTTTCAAACAAATCCCAAAGGATCCTATTAACTTGTAGTTCTCTCAGGTTTCCTGTATTTTAGATAATACTCAAAGAGCAAAAACCTACTCATCACGTAGAAGCGATTTCTACTAGAAACAGAACAAGGACATTGTTTTGCTAAATGGTTTACAAACTGAAAATGATTGTGACACTTAACCCAAGGCCACCAGGAAGAAAAACTATCCAAAAAGTGTGCTGCGCACGATACGGAGATACGGCCGCTGTAAGAAGACCTTCATGGTATACAGCAAGTAATGCGGCCTTCACGGTCCTTGACTTGCATGTCTCATGTCAAGCACAGAAATTACAAATCTGTACTCTGTGCCATGAGCCAAGCGTGGCTGTCTGCAGGTCATAATTCTAATCCACTGTATATTATTAGTGGCGATTGTGCACAGGTCACATACTGGCACTGTACAGGCAAACAAAGATAACACTCACAAACATGTGCCAATAGAAAGTGTGAATGTTCTACTAAGGCTAGATTCACATCTGCGTTGGAGTTTCCGCCGCACATTCCTGAGAAAAGTCCTGAAAGTAGGAAACCTGGCGGACCCCATTATAGTCTTTATAAGCGGACAGGTTCTCCCTCTTTTGGGTTCCCATGCGGACCTGAACGCTAGTGTGAACCTAATGTAATTTACATGAAAAACTAAGTATAAATTAGTACTTTATACCAGGGCTGTGGAGTCAGAGTCAAGGAGTTGGAGTTAGGGGGCAATTTTCAGTGCAGTCGGAGTGAGTTGGGAAAAAAGTTACCAACTTCAACTTCAAAATTAAACAACAGTCGTCATTTTATTATATTATATTATATTATATCATTATTAAGGCTTAGTTCATATCTGCGTCGGAGTCTTCATTAGATATCTTGGAGACTCAGTTGCAAAGTCCACCTGAAATCGGTGGACAAAAAGTCCTGCACTGAGGACCCCTCCGCTTTCAGTTGCCACACAATGTGCTCAGTGTAGAATTGCTATTACAGTGGTCCACCTGTCCGGGCCAGGACAATGGATAGGCCAATGTTAGTGTGAATCAATCACTAGAGGAATCAATCACTAGCGCTGAATGCACAAGATGATTCATTGCCAATACTACGTACACGTAAAAACTACACCACCCCCATGTAAATGCCTCATATTCAGTTATATACAGAAAAGTGGAGTCCTCATAGGGAAAAAATCAGAAGTGAAGCACTACACATGTTCACACCATCACGTCTCAAATCGGATGTCCTAGAGTCAAGCTACGTTTAATCTCACCAATACTCTGGTGGCCGGATCACAGTTATCTGATCTACAGCAATTTTTGTGTTAAACAATTTACTATTTTTACACCTCTTCTATCAGTGCAGAAAGCTATGACAACAACTGCGCTCGCTACCTTGTCTGTTCTCCAAAAAGTTTAGGATCTCTCAGTAAGACTCACGCCTATCCTTTGGATATTCCATAAATGATTTTCATGTAATAACACCCTTTAAGGACTGTGTATCACTTGCTATTATGTGGCTAAATACACATGACAGATATTACAGTCTGTAGCTGGCAAGTGGGTATAACTTACCTTGCGTTTCTAAGAACAAACATTTCCAAGTACTAATGTCAATTTCTTGGAATTGTCGCAAGGAAATGAGAGACACTTAGCAGCTCTGTGTGTTTTTTGCTAGACACAGTGGATAAAGTGTTTATGGAAATTCTGTGTACACAGACGCCAGGTACCTTATGCCAGAACGGTTTTTATATGTTTAAGTAATAAGAATGAATACCTGAATCACATGGGAGGGATCGCACAGTGCGCCTCTATGTAAACATGTTTGTTGCACATTGTATGGTGTAATTACAGTAATTGTAAGACCCATTCAGGCGCATTGTATACACATCAGCAAAGGCACACAATGCAGACAAAGCAGCTGCATAGCAATGTCAATGTGAACTAGTGCAATAAAGTGCGGTTGGAAAAGATCAGTAAGAAATATATAATGTAATACTCCTCGTCCATATATCACATGTACACCTTATACATTAGCTCAGGTTGACGTGTCCTGTATATCGCCTGCTGACATTGGGTTTTCAGCATCATGAATAGATCACAATAGTGTACAATGGCATCAGTTAAGCAGAGACCATATCTACAAAAAAAACTTTCTACTCACTGGGGCAAATAAACTAAGGAAAATGCAACAAAAAAACAGAACACATGCTTTACATTTCATGTTCTAATAGATACTTTCTAACAGCTCATTCGCACAACATGAAACTCTGTCCATGTGTTGGTCATATTTACTGACCTGAACACTATGCTGGGAGACGGACTCCTGGCATTATAGTTGTCTACGATGCAAAGTGGCAAAATTTTGGCAGAAACTAAGCCAATAAGTTGGGTAAAGTTACACTAGACTAAAAATCTGCCAGGTTTTTCAAAAAGTATCAGACACTGAAAACTGGCGCCGTTTATGACTGTCTAGGCTAAATTTGCACTGTCTAAAACTTAAACTAATACTGTCGATCTGCCCCATTGTCTGCATGTCTCTCCCCACTAACAAGGCAAATAATGCATTCAGCCAACAGCTATTTCTCCCAAGCCACCATACAAATAGACATTTGCCTCGGCCAAGCAATATTTGTAGATTTTTGTAATTTTTTTGGCACTTATGTCAAGATTAAAAAAAAAATAAATAAAAAAAAAAAAAAAAAATACAGGAGGGTTGACTGCTTATGGACTACCAAAAGATTTCCTAGATTTATTTAAGGCCTTATTAATTGATGACCTATCAGGTCATCAATTAAAGATTAGCAGGGGTCTGATCAAATGTTTGAAGAAGCTGCAGCCTTATCAGTACACAGGCCTGTATATTTGTACAGCGGCTGTGCTTGGTATCGTAGCTCACGCAACCTGTTCACTTGAATGGGACTGAGCTGCGATCAGGGGACAAGTAACTGATGGACGTGACGTCACATGGCCTGCGAAGCTGAAGCGGCGCTCCCACTTCAAACAGCTGTTCCGTAGGGGTTGGACCCCAACAGATCTTCAATTGATGATCTATCCGAAGGATAGGTCATCAATTTAAAAGTCAGAGAAAACAGCTTTAAAACGTTTGAGCCTTTTAAAACAATTTGGAACATCTTACTCCAGTGCACTTCATACCAACAGTGGCATATTAAACGCCAGTCTTAATTCCCATCCATGTGTATTTAAAATCAGTATTTAGCAAAATACCATATAACACCACCACCACCACTACTACCTTGGCACAACCACATTAAAGGGAGTCTACACTAGTCACACAGTGCATTGAAGGGGACAATATCCAGAGCACCATCATACCTTTAGATAGTCCAAGAGGCGCTATTTCCTTAAGAAAAAAAAATCTTTGAAATACGCAAATGAGCCTGAAGTGCAATGAGGAGTGCCAGTCTCAGGTTTTCACATCTGCATACAGAGCCCTTGGAGGCTCGGGCCCCCCATTACACTTCATCCTAATTTGGGTATTTCTAGAAACTTTATGCTCAAGAAAATGGTGCCTCTCTTGGACCACCTAACTATCTTAAGGTAAGATGGTGCTCAGCATAACGTCCGCTACAATGTACTGTGGCTGGTTTGATATGGCATTTCCTGGTGACAGACTCCCTTTAATTTTCTGCCTGTTTACTTTGGACAATTAATGTTCCGATCCCTTGGAAACACTGGAACCAGAATAACTAGCATCCTCTTCATTGATCCATATCCTAAATTGAGCAATTTCTTGTGCATATTTTTTTTTCTTACGACTCTCAAGTTCGCTGCTTTCACACAGAATTTTGCAGTGTCTGTTTGTGCATTTATCGGCTCTCTTGGAGGCCAAAAAAAAAAAGAATCCTCCCAATGTGCACCCCTGGCAGACACTGCAAAACACAGTGTGAATGCACAGGCACTCAAGTGGATGGTTCCTAAAACAAGCCTGTGACGTGAGCCTTTTATAGAAGAGAAAACTTCCTGTGACCACTTCAGTGCATGTATTCAAAGGAAGACCACCCAAATAAGTCAAGTGGCTGTAAACACCCTGGACAATTTTAGTAGAATGGTAATACAAGATGACAACAGAACCCAGATTCTGCAAAGATATGTGATACTAATTCTTCTATATACACTGTGTACTGTGTAAAGCGAGTGAGGCCTTAAAGGAAATTTCTCTATACAGGACCTGCTGCTCTGTATGCGACACCACGGCTGTTCGTCACACACAAAGCTGCCTCTTCTGATCCCTGCCTCCAACAATGCATCTGTGGTACTTAAAAGCAGCCCCGACTAGAAGATGCCGCCTTGTGTGTGTTTTATGTAAGGTCCCCATAGAAATTAAAAAGAATTTGTATAGTCAATATCTACACATGTGGACAAAATTGTTGGTACCCCTCATTAAATGAAAGAAAAACCCACAATGGTCACAGAAATAACTTGAATCTGACAGACTGGAATATGCTAAACTACATGTTGACAAGCCACAAAGCTTCTGGGAGAATGTCCTATGGACAGATGAGACAAAAATCAAAATTTTTGGCAAGGCACATCAGCTCTATGTTCACAGACGGAAAAATGAAGCCTATCTTGAAAAGAACACTGTCCCTACTGTGAAACATGGAGGAGGCTCTGTTATGTTCTGGGGCTGCTTTGCTGCATCTGGCACAGGGTGTCTTGAATCTGTGCAGGGTACAAAGAAATCTCAAGACTATCAAGGGATTCTAGAGAGAAATGTGCTGCCCAGTATCAGAAAGCTTGGTCTCAGTCGCAGGTCATGGATCTTACAACAGGATAATGACCCAAAACACACAGCTAAAAACACCCAAGAATGGCTAAGAGGAAAACATTGGACTATTCTGAAGTGGCCTTCTATGAGCCCTGACCTAAATCCTATTGAGCATCTTTGGAAGGAGCTGAAACATGCCGTCTGGAAAAGGCACCCTTCACACCCGAGACAACTGGAGCAGTTTGCTCATGAGGAGCGGCCAAAATACCTGCTGAGAGGTGCAGAAGTCTCATTGACAGTTACAGGAATCGTTTGATTGCAGGGATTGCCTCAAAAGGTTGTGCAACAAAATATTAAGTTAAGGGAACCATCATTTCTGTCCAGGCCTGTTTCATGAGTTTTCTTTTTTAAAAAATTCTGTTGAAGCCTGGTTGGAAAGCAATGTCTGACTTTCATTTGTTCATTTTCATAGAATTTTTAGATATTATTACTTTTGTCAGATTCAAGTTATTTCTGTGACCATTGTGGGTTTTTCTTTCATTAAACGAGGGGTACCAACAATTTTGTCCACGTGTGTATCAAAATGACTTTCTGATACATGCAATAGCTCAGGACTTGATCACGTAGTCACGGCTGCAGAATGGCTCCAGCACCAGAGATAAATAAAAACAATGGGCGAGATAACCATTGCAAAATGGGAATTCTCCCCCTGAACAAATAACCTATAATTACTGCTTGGAAATTTCCAGAAATTTGCAATCTTACAGTTCTGAAATGGATCACAGGTTAACATGATAGTCAAGTTAATTAAAATGCTAAACAGTA
This sequence comes from Leptodactylus fallax, assembly GCA_947044405.1. Lineage (NCBI taxonomy): Eukaryota > Metazoa > Chordata > Amphibia > Anura > Leptodactylidae > Leptodactylus > Leptodactylus fallax. The sequence goes on from CAMRHE010000055.1 coordinate 224,398, forward strand.
ATTAACACCCTTATAACCTAGTGCATAGCCCTCCCAGACAAATGGGGAAGCCAAAGGCAAATTAAAGGGCCACTAAATCGTTAAAAAAAAAAAATTAACTTAAAAGAAAGAACAACTTACCTTACATACAATAAAGACTTCATAGTAAAAAACAAGATGTAAAAAAATATATATATATTATTAATAATAATAATAATAATAATATTATATATATATATATATATATATATATATATATATATATATATATATGACAAGAGATCCCTCACAACCCTCCCATACACAAGATAAGCGGAAGCTGCTGCCAGGGGGACACCTGTGGTGGTGTCTTCTCTCCAGAGTACAGTAGGATCAGGTATGTTTCTTACCAAGATATCTGCTGGCAGGGAAACTCCTGACACCACAACACACATTACACAGTTGATTGGTCCCGCCAACATAGGCGTATTCAGCCGTTATTAATCTAATGTGTTAGGCCAGGCTTAGGCCTTTGTTGGCCCCATAGACTGTATGGCATATACATGGAGTCTACACTGCTCTGTAGACTCTCCATACGCTGCTGTATGGTACACATGAAATTACTAGAATGATTTGCTTCAAGGAGAGAATATCTACATAGAGTATCCAATGAAACACACTACATTTTTTTCATAAGTGGCAGACTTTTATAGAGCTATAATATGGCTGTGTGCATGAGGCCTTGCATGACTGACCATCCTACTCTAGATTTAGAAATACATATGTTAAATGAGAAGTGTTATGGCTTCCTCCATGATTCACAAGGACTAAGGGCTATCCAGTGACCTTTAGTTAAAGGAGTATTCTAGGCTAAAAATATTAATGTCCTTTCCTTTGGACAGGTCATAAATATCATATCCATGGGGGTACAGCACCTGGCACCCTTATTGTTCAGTTGTCGAGCAGCTGATACACAGAACATGTCGTCGCTCTGCATCTCTATGTAGCGGCCAGACCTGGGTACTGCAGATCGGCTCCCATTCAATGAATGGGTACCAAGCTGCAGGTAATCAGTTCAGGCACTACACAGGGAAACAGCTAATCCATGGGGGTGCCAGGTTACGGAATCCCACCAATTATTAGGATAGGTCGTCAATATTTTTAACCCAGAAACAAGTAGGAATACTTAAATCTTTCTATAACTTTTTTTAACGTGTGGTCTAAAATACATGACCAGTGTTCACCTCAACATAAACACGTTGTCCACAAGTGCAGTATTTTCAAGCTTCCTTGGTTTCCATTTTAGTTTCACAGCACCCTTCACTGTACATACACATTGGTTTCTAAGTTTATGTCAAATACTTTGCATTCTATCACGCTCCTGAAAATTCTGCTTACGTATTTGTAAAACTCTTTTTATAAATCAAGAACCTTATAATTTCTAGCAAATACAATTTTGCAATGCCCTAAATATATTCCACAGTAAAAAAATCTGTGGTTTCCTGAATCATCAGAAAAAGAGAGATGCAGATGCATAAAGACAGACAACAGATTACAAAAATAAGCAAACAGCCTTTGGCTAGCGAGAAGAACCTGTGGCTAGCGAGGAACACAAGGTTTCTGTAGGGTTTACTTACATTCCTGCCGTGGAAGTTACGTTTCACACTGCATTAAGAGTTCCCTAATTTCTGGAGTCAGTTGATTTGTAGCCTTGGCAGCTTCTGCAATAGCTTTACGGTAGACCCCTTTCTTCTTCCGATTGAACCTCAATTTGAAAAATTCCGAGAAAGAAGAAAGTTTTGAAACAGATAAACTAGAGGTGGTTGGAGAACCAAACCATGAGACTGTAGCCTCCTGCCAAGAAGGATCACCATTTTCCTTTTGGTTCACATTAATACTTAGAATACGTGCGGGCCACCATGGAAAGCCGTGAACTTTCCCCCACACTATATCCCCCACTGAAATAGTCTTTCCTTCTACAGTGATGCAATTCGATACACTCTTAGAATGCAGTCTAACCGTAAGTGGTGGCACAGTTTTCTGTTCGTCTTTAGAAGAGGACACTGAAATATCATCACCAGGGATAATATCACAAAAATCCATCCTGTTCAACTCTAAGCAAGAAGATTTTGACTCTTCCAAACTGTCGTTACTGCACAAAGACGCACTAGAAGAATCAGCTTTTCTTTTACGGAAACTGCCAAGAAGATTTAAGTTATGTCCCTCTTGGTTGTGCGGAAATCCTTTAAAATCATCATCTTCTCCTGAGCTTCCCAAGGAGACATCATGATAGCTTCTTTCCGCAGAATCGTCCATATAAAAAGCAGAAGAATCTGTCTCAGATTCCCTGCTGCTCTGAAGCACATTTATCTCATCTATTAGCTCAGATTTATAGATTGAAACACTCTGTCCATCGCTAATCCTTTGGGGCTTTAGTCTGATTTTGGGTGGGGGAACATCTACATTGGAATGCAAAGGCTTAGTTAGCTTTAACTTTGGAATGGAAGCCACCTGACTATTTGTTGATCTGTCCATCAAACGTTTAGGTGTCTGACAACTGTCTGCATCCTTCGACACATCATGGTCCCCACTTCCATTTTCTTGAGTTTTATTTGGACAAAAAGGCTCAACGGAGCCGTGTACACGTGAAGGAATCTTCACTACTTCCCCTTTACCTTGCGGTGTACTATAAGAGATCTTAATGACTGGACTCCTATGCACCAAGTCTCTAGTAGGACTTTTATGTACCAAGTCTCTAGAGGCACTGTTTTCCTCCCTCCTCTCCTTCCCCATTTTCTTTTCTTCAGGATCGGATTCCACCTTTTGACGTTCTTTCTCCTCACCGTGAAGCCTCCTACTACTTCTAAGGTTTTGTTTCTCTTTAGGAGCCTCCTCTGTATTTAATGTGTTTTTACATTTCTCACAAAGGACCTGCCTAGGCCGTAGTCTTATCGTACTCATTATGAGCCGACCAGGGTCTCTGTTTCTTGACATTCGTCTTTTTGTCCTTTTAATATTGCGAGGTGGAGGCTGAGGTACCCACTGATTATAAGAGTGCCTCAACCAAAGAGGAGGGGGGAAAGGAGCACCTTCAAAGTAAGGAGGATAAGGTGGCGCAGTCCCAGGAGGTGGAAGGATTGGAGGAACTTGATCAGTGTTACTTGTTACAGGGAGACCAGTGTCTTGAGTAGGCGTTTCAGATACAGGGTGTGAAAAATTAGCATCTCTAAGAATACTGTTACGGGAACTATTGCATGGTGGGTCATCATTTTTTGGAACTGAAGCTGGTGGCACACAGAACAAACCAGACCTAGTGGGGCAAACAAACAAAAACATTGTGATTTGTTGGGCTAGACAAGTTTTGCGTAACATTTTTGTTTTTATTAGTGTACATACTTAAATATATCCACGTTTAAAATAGAATATTACTGTGGTATTTGAAGGAAACCAGTCGCATGAAGCCGATTCATTAAGACTGCCAGGGTTTGTTTAGTTACATTTCCAGCTACAAAAAAAGGGATTTTTTGCACTTACAAAAAGTTGATTGTGCAAATACTGAGACCTGATAAAATCATCTGAGCCCTTTGTCTTACTTGACATGTGCATGAAAGCAAAAACAGTTTAAATACACTCTTCACATTACACATGGGGGAGGGTTCACACTTGCACCAGCACTCCATCCACTGCGAATCCAATCTAAATGTCGGAAAACTTGATAGGGAAAGGTTTGCGACGCTTTGCTTAAAAACCCATTCACTTGAATGGGTTTTTAAAGCAATGTGTGGGTGTGCACTTACACCCCCTGCACCGCGAAACCAGTTTTTATCGTCGGAAAGAAAGTCGGACATGCAGGACTTTGTGTCTGACGAAAAAAACTGTTTTCGCGGCGCAGAGGGTGTAAGCGCACACCCACACATTGCTTTAAAAACCCATTCAAGTGAATGGGTTTTTAAGCAAAGCATCGCAAACCTTTCGCTATCCAGTCCCTAAACAGTTTTCCGATATTTTCAGTCGGATTCGCGGCAGATGTACTCCGCCGCAAGTGTGATCCTACCCTTAAATACACTCTTCACATTACACATTAGCCAGGTTTCTAATGCAATGAATTTGCTTAAGAAATTAAAAACTACATGTGAGATTGAATGAAAAAAAACAAAACAAAAAAAAAAACCACACAGAGCGCCATCATTTTTCAGGTTTCAACTTTACTTTGTCTTCTGCTTTTTTTTTCCATGCAAGATTTTTTTATTTATATCTTTTTTTTTTTTCTTACATTTATTTTAGCCCCTCCAGGGACTAAAACCATCCAGTTGTTCGCTTGCTTATATAACACACTGCAGTACTTTAGTATTGCACTTGTGGCATCTTCCTATTAGGTCCCCATGCACACGACCGTGTGCGCTGTACGGGTCAGTAAAACCTGTAAGGATGGTATCTGTGTGCCATCCATGACTTTCACTGACCCATACACTTGAATGTACGGCCAGAGCCGCAAAAATGGACAGGTATAGGACCTGCTCCATATTTTGCATCTTTTCTCTGTGGCCCGAACACATACCCACAAAAACTACATAGAAAAGAACTGGCTCGTATTGTCAGCATTGTGGACACACAATTGCGGATAATATACTGATATAAACTATGGTTTTATGCATGAGGCCTATGTCTTTACAGGTCCACGTTGCCTTTCCCCTTCTGACAAACCTGAATGGTTTATGTCAGGAGGGGGTTATACATCTAGGATTGTTTTTGCCACTTATATCCCCAACCCCACCCATTAGAGTATGATGTGAGTATGCAAAATTCTTGTCACATGTTGCAATAAACGCAGCGTGCACATTCTCGGCTAGTTACCTACACCTATTCTCACTACCAATACCTAAGGCTATTTGCCCATGACTGTAGATCTGTTCAGCACACTGTCCCATTCCTTGACTGTAGATCTGTTCAGCACACTGCCCCATTCCTTTCTATGGCCCCATACACATGACCATGTTTTTTTTACTGATCTGTATAGGGGGGGGCCATGAGCCCAGACAAATTCAGGACAAGTCTTATTCTTGTCTGGGCTCATTCATTGAACTGTATGGGTCTGTGAAGAACATGGATGCCGTGTCCTATCCATTCCGCTTTTCTTGGACCCGTACAGGGAACACATTGGTGTTCATGTAGCCTAAAAGAGACAAGCATGGCAGAGATAAAAAGAAACAATTAGCTATGATACATTTCCCCTTTTTGTGTAGCATTTGTTACATTTCACTGTAGGCTACAAAGTAACACGTGGATGCAGAATTTACCATAAAAAAATAAAAATGCAGCTTAATCGGCAACTAACTACAGCACAAAAACCGCAGCAATACACGGTGTGTGTGAATCGAGCCGTATGCTGTCTACTGCCCAGCACTGAAGGTAAATGGAGTAAACACAGGGAAGGACAGCAGATCATATGAAAGCAGCCTGCCACCCATCCCCCACGTCACCGTGCAAGGCTTACATTCATTAAAGCTGATTATACCCAAGGCCTTGCCAGCTGCTTTTTTTATCTTCCTCTATCCTGATCACCTCCCTAGATCACTGTAATACCGACCCAAAGTTTTATGCCCGGTGTCTATTACACATAAAAAGGTAGTCTACAGAAGTTGGCATAGAAAAGCTAAACTGAAGACATCTGACATATGCCTTCAGCAATCCCTCTATTGTCCGGACAGCTCCTTCATACCCTATATGGCAATGTATTACACACATATCCTAAGTATTATGTCTGTAAGAAATAAGCATTTATCTGTGCTGCCTTATATAGCACATTGCCATTGGTAGGCTGAAGCGGATCTTTCCCCCCCAAAAAACCTGCAAATTTTCCTCCCCCCCCCCCTCCTCCATGTCTGGACCAAATATGGAAGACAAAGCACCTTTTCAATTAGCTACAGCAATTTATACTGTACATGGTGGAAAATCTTTATACAATTACATGTTTCTTTTCCCATTTTATTAGAACATGGAAGATATTTATTCATCACACAAATGGTCGGAGGCTGGGCAGCTGTCTCAAGAACCATCTGCCTATCTATGGCACACACCACTCCTTGTACTTATCTGTAGAGGGGAAATTGCTATAACCATTTAGATCACCCCAGGAGCAGATTTGAATAAAGCTGGCCATAGGAATCAAGAGGACATAGGGGCACCCTGCTCCCCTCTAACAAAGAGCCGCTCTCACTATATTACAGTATTGCTCCTGCCATAAAACCCTTTCTTCCACAGGGAAATCCACAATGATTCTAAGGTGTTTGATTCGAGCGCGCACACTGATGAGGGTGGGGGTAACGTAAAAACACACAGGCCCAGATTTTCTAATCATTACACAACCAAAACATAGGCATTCTGAAAATGTGCCAGGTTTATCACAGTGGCTTATAGTGACGTAACTTTAGACTGTCCGGACTTTAAGAGACTGTCACCAGATCCGAGCATATCAACCCAGATAGATATGTTAAGGTCACCTGAATCAAACAATATTTTCCCCTTATGAATTGCTGCCTCAGTTACACTAGGTTCACACCTGCGCTCGGGTTTCCGCTTGAGGACGCGAAAGCGGAAACCCAATCCGCTTAAAAGCGGTTACCTGTGTAACCCATAGACTATAATGGGGTCCACCGGGTTTCAGTCCAAAAAAATGCGCATTTAGCTCTCTGCATTTTTCATGCGGAATTGGGCATGGAATCCCTGAATGGAAACCAAGCGCTAGTGTGAACCCAGCCTTCCCGAGACATCTCTGTTTTTGTCGATATTCAAATGAGCTCTTTGGAGCATCAAGGGGGCTGCCACTTAGCACTTTGGAGCAATGTCAACACCATCATTGCTCCAAACAGTTAACGTGCATGTAAACCAAAGCAGCCATATATGGGGAACACCATTTGATTCAAGTGACCCTAACTTACCTATCTGCGGGGCTGGGGTGATCTGAAGCAATTTTGGGTAGACTTTGAGTCGGTAAAAAGTTTCCAACTCAGACTTCATAATAAAATTATTTTTAATATTAAACATTATATAATAAGTTAGCTATATAGCTTGTTACATATTTATTTCCTTAGGAATTCAATCACAAGTTTTTTAAGGAATTAGACAATCTTTAATGTTTCTGACTGACATTGATGCCAGTGTCTGGACATAACCACAGTATGGCCTATCGTTACCTGTCACCGACTATTAAATTGTATATATAAGGCGAGGCCATCAGTTCCAATCCAGGAGAACCATTTCAATGATTTAGGGATTCTACCAACTCATGAAAGGATTCATCAAAAATGTAATACCTGTGCCCGACGCAGTCCATCTTGATTTATTCTATCCATATTTTATCCTGGAGATAAATGACAGAGGTGTGTGTGACCGATGTGCTGGTCAGTGGGGTAATAGGGGTTCGGAGAGCTATAAAAGATCTATGTCCGGCCTATAAGGGTAGATGACCAGGCACATCATAATTTCAAGTGCTTATTCCAGGTCCTTGCCTAGTGTTAAAGGTGTTTCCATGTTCAGGTTTTCTGTTACAGATTTTGAAGCTGAAAACAAAACTGTATTGCAAAAAAAAGAGAATAAGTGTTCTCTGTCCTTAAGGTCTCATGCATACAGCCATGTCTTGGCTGAAGACTACGTCCGTGTGTGGATTGATCTTACTGTCTTACTGTAACCCACTGCATTATAGTGAGCTATGGTGCAGTACCTGCAGCAATTCCACCCCATTTCAGGCATTATTGCAGCAGCAACACTCAGACTTCCTGATATAAAGTCAGCAGTGTTCTGTGTGACCCCAGCCTTAAAGGGGTATTCTGGCCCTACTGCACTGATGACCTGTGGTCATCAATAGAAGGTTGCCAAGGGTCTGACACCAGGACCCCCAATGATCAGCTGTTTGAAGAGACCACAGCATTCACGTGAGCACTAATGGTTTCTTCACCAAAAGCATATACAATGCCGTACACTGTGCCTGTGCTTGGTTTTGCAGCTCAGACCCATTCATTTAAATGGGGCTGAAGTGCTCACAGGCCATGAGACATCAAATGGCCTCCGCTCTTGTTACTTGAATAGAAGCAGAGATGTTTCTGTCCCCCGTACTCTGGCTTCACTGATACGGACGACTTATCCTGCGGATAGGCCATTAGTATTAAAAATGCATTTGGGATCGGCACCACTTTAAGGCTAAGGCCCCACGTAAGCATGCCACAGCAAAAAAAGCGCTGTAGGAAAAACTGTGGCAGAAATGCATTGCGTTTTTTCTATGCGGACTTTCTGCTTCAATTATACCTACAAGGAAACCGCCGGCGTTTCCGTAGGTATAACTGACATGCTGTAATTTCCAAAATGCAACTTTTTGGAAGTCGCAGCATTTCCACTTCGCGTATTTTCCTGAAATGTGTAGATGGAATTCACTAGAATCCCATCCACTTTGCAGAGACTGTAAAACACTGTGGTTTTTGCTGTGACATTTACGACATGTGGGGTCCGGCCTTAGGGTCATTTACATAGGCCAATGAGCGCCATAAATGAATGTGAATCATTCCTGAGCATCGCCCATTCTAAACAGACATATTTGTGATTGCTCTTCCCTAGACTCGCAATCACTGCCCATTTACATGTACAAGTGCCCGTCGACATGTTATTCTTATTGATCGACACTTGTTACCAGGCAGGAAATCCTCCAACTGTCCTTACTGTATGGGTGTGACATTACATACCATGAGGTTGATGATACAGTGAGTACAATCCTTGTTCACAATATTCACAAAATCGGGTTGATAGAATTTTAGAGTCAGACCACATCAATCTGCCAACACTCCAGTTTATACGTTGGCTCTCCGGGCTCATTCACATGGTTGTATTATGCAGAGCTGGAATAGGACTTTTGTACAGGTACACGAGGCCTCTATAATTTGATTCTTTCACATTCTGGTCAAATCCATTCTAATTCTAGGTGAGAATATCTCAATACACAGTCTCCATGGAGGCTGGATGGCTCGGCGCCAGTGTGCACAAGCCCTTAGGGTAATAGCCATCAGACTGTACAGTCATTTGAAGCTGGAGGTAATAAAAATGGCTTCCTTCTCATCTCCTCAGTCTTGGTTCAGTGACCAGAGATTACAGGAATGTTTAAGAATCACTGAAGATCTAAGAAAGTAAAGGCAACTGTACAAAGACAAAATGGCTTCTTTTGTTTAGTAGACATCCTGTGTTTCATGATTGTATTCCAAGGACAATGAATATTTATCATCTGCTTATCTGTAATGGGGAGGGGGATAAATGACCACCTACATGTACACAAGTCATACATGACTACAACAGATCTACAATTCTCTAACACGGTGCCCATGTAAACAAGGCATCAATCTGTACCCCGCCAGCTGGTGGAAAATTTCTCCAGATTCTCAGAATGGAAGCTTTAGGCAGCTGTAGGTACACCACCACTGGAGATCCATCCCAAATATAACCCCCACCAAAACAAACCTCAGCTAAAACACTAAGGGTGGCTGCACATGTGCGGTGTTTAATCCTACCCTCTGTTCCTATGGATTAACAGAGCCGGATCCCAAGGGACCTCACTGACTATTATGGGATCTCTTGGGTATATGTGGTTTTCTCTGTGATTTCCCAAACCAAGAAGCTGTGCTTGCAGAACGTTTACACCCACAATTTTAGACGGAGCCTCCAACCCAGATGTGAACATACCTCAACAGAGTTGCTGCAAATAAAAACTCTAAAAGCCACTGTGTGTAAGGCTAATCCACATAAAAAAGCGGTTACCTTAGGAAACCCGCAGACCCCATAGACTATAATGGGGTCCGAGTGGTTTCTGGCCGAAAAGGGTGGAAAAATGAGGAGAGAAAAATCCTGCTTGCGGAGAGGGGAACGGAATCCCCAAATGTAATACAAGCGCAGATGTGAACTCAGCCTAAATACTCAGGGTATTTGCACATGGGATTGATACACTGCAGATTTTACACGTACATTTTGTATGCTGGAAATCTACAGTGTGCACAGTAGCAGGAAAGTGGGTGAGATTTTAACAAATCTCATACACACAGTACAGAATCTGCATTATGTTGCAGATTTTAACAGCGGATTCTAATCTTTGCAAAGCAGAATAAAATCTGCAGCAAAATCCACATGTAAACATGTGGATTTTGCAACAAATTCCACTGCAAATTTGCAATGGATATTTTGTTGCATTTATTCTACCCCATGTGTTCGATTAAAGTAATTTCTTCATGGGATGTACATGTATCAGATTAACCCCTGTGGGCCCGCCACCGGCTTTTCCGCTGCGCTATACAACAGCAGCAAAAGTGGATGAGATATGAACAAACTCATCCACTCTCTGCAGAAAAAAAAAGCAGCATATGTGAACTCTGTTGCGGGTTTCCCAGCTGCCAAATGTCTTTGGCCGGGACTCTTGTAGTGTCACCAGAGATCGCTGCGTCGCCCTGCGGCTCCTTCACCAATGTAAGTGAACGGAGTCGCACTATGATCGTAAGGGTGTTGCGACTGTAACTTCTAGTTGCCAAAAGATCGAGCACTGCTGGATATTTTTTTTTTGCAAGGGTCGTTTACATTGACATAGGAGTCCCAAGGTGACATGGTGATCTTTGGTTGC